>VZTL01026825.1:0-19814 GCA_013400535.1 Scopus umbretta
AAATTATTAATTTATTTATTAAATATAAATTCCAAATGAAGCTATTTGGATATACAGCCAAACAAACAAGAGAAACATCTGCACCTCAAGAACTTTTTTCTCTGGGATCTGCCTGAGAAACTTGCTCCCAGGAAGGTAGATGTCTCAGAGCACCTGGCCTTTTTGTGAGAAAAGGGAAAAATATCTAGGTGAAGGCTACGCACTTTGTAAATTGTCATGTACTGTCTTATCTTAAAAACCCATGAAGGCTGTCTAGATATCTTGGGAAGCATCTAACCCCTCATTACTCTGAAAAGTAATCCTTTCAGACTCACTTAAACCAGTGAACTGGAGGATTATGTTCATTGTAGTGGGGAAGTTCTGCTTTTGGCAGATCAATCTTCTGATAGCCAGCAGGACCCTGCGACGAGGAGGAGGAGGGAGGAACATGGTGCTATTTTTGAACTTCATAAAGCTTCCCCATAATCCATCATGAAAATTGGTGGATCATAAGGGATATTGGTTAATTTAGCTAGAGTTCAGCTGAGTTTGTTTTTCATAGAGATGAATTTTTACTGCATCCATTAGGGATTTTTTAATTATTTTCAGCAAAGGAGATCATGGAAGTTCCCATCCCCTTCTCAAAAGCTGGTACTGTGCAAACAAACAGCAAAATTCACTTTGCCTCAAACAATTTGCAAACTATAAACAAGTACAAAAGCCAGCAAACAGATTCAGCAAACAGGCTGGGGAAGCATAAAATAACAGTCAGACAGTTATGACCAGCATGAGATTATTATGAACAACAACCTAAATTATTATTGTACATCCCTAAGTAGCCTATTCTGGCAGCCCCATAATGTATGTAACATGCTGTACCTTCTGCTGCTCCATATCTTTATAATTGGTTGCTGGTAATTTCTGTCTTCATCACAGCATTTGATGTTCGGTGCATTCTTGATTGTTTCTTCCGCTGAACGTAGTCAACAGATAAAATTTACATTCACAGTGCTTGCAGTTGCCTGGGTTCTGCAGAATTTTTAAGTTCCAGTAGTTGGAAAACAGGCTTGATTTAAGTTTAAAATAAGTAAGATACAATTAAAACAATTTAATTGACCATCAAAAAGCTTAACTTCAAAGGAATTAAAACCCTCTCTAAGATATATTGTCACCTCATAGTCCATTTGCCATAATTTGAGCACTTTATCAGCAGAGAATCTTACCAAAGGCTTCAGGAACACGAAAGACGATTAAAAATAAAAGATCAAAGCATGCAAACAAATCTTGTTAATAAACTCTAGCAAAAGGAGATTGTTTTATAATTAAATAGGAAGCCAACTCAAACAAATATTTGGAAACACTGAAGCTTTTGGCGGGGTGTGCTATATGTATTGTGAAGATGTCTTTGTCCTGCAGCCACTGGTGTGACCAGAAGCCATGTGTGGGGACCCTCATTGCACCTCTCTTCTCTCCCACCAGCATTTTCCTTTTTCAGTGCTGCGCTTCCAGATACCCTCACAGATCAGCAGCTAATTCAATAGAGTAAAGGAGCAGTGAGCTTGAAAATATTGCATAAACCCCCCTCAGCTCAGCATCAATACATGGAGGTGTCTGCTGGGAAGAGGGAGAACTTTATCAACTCCATCTCCCACAATGGAATACCAGTCATCTGGGAGGTGTAACAAAGTTTCCTATGCCTTCTGGAAAAGGTTCAAGAAGCAGAATTTGTGCTATGGGTTTTTTGTAAATCCTTTTGCCGCTAATGGTATTACTATTAAACAAATCATTTGAGGTAGCATGTGAAGGCTGTGACTAATTTGCCTTTGCCCATGGTTAAGCAAAACAAACTGCTTCCCCGGACTCAGAATAATATACTGAAATATTCCCATTTCCTGCAGATGAGTGAAAATAAATAGATCCGATCTCAGTTGAAAGAATATAAGTAGAACAGGCCTTCGTTTGTAGGGGAAAATAAACTCTGCTGATCCCTTAGATCTGGGAGTATAAACAGTATCCTTTTTCTCCCAGGGCAGCGTATAATGTGAGTGCATGGTTTGAGCATCTTCAAAATAAACAACTAATCACCCTTTCTGGCTTAATTATGTTGTGTTCTGGCCCCTGGCTCTAGGCCTCATGAAAACTATTTTCTCCAAAGCGGTATTGAGGGAAGCCCCGCTCCTCTCCCAAGAAAAAGAGCCTGTCCAACTCTGTTTGTTAGTTAACATTTGCCCTCCAAGAAAATTCAGCTTGGGGGTCTTCCTTGCAAGCCTGGCAGATCCAAGGCGAGAATATTCTCATTGCTTCCTGCTGGGAACAAATGTAACCCTTTCTTCCTCTCTGTGCTCATCGCGACAGACACACTGGGAGGATAAGCAAAATCAGGGCTTTTTATTCTCTTTTTTTTTTTTTTTTCCCTGGATTTGGGCTGTCTGCCTGTTCGTTGTGTACCAGCAAATTGTAACTTGCTAGGTTTTTGTATGGTAGTTTATTCACTTTATTATTCCAAAAAGGTGATTTATCAGCAGTACAACTGTCAGTGTCCACTGCAAATGGTATCTAATTAATCTGTAACGATTCTATAGGGCAACTGTTATTACTATGGTATTGCAGACAGGGGACTGAAGCACAGATGTGTTCTAAGACTTGCTCAAGCCAACACCTTGCAAGGAAAGACCTGGGAGTGCAGACATTGCTGACTGAAGCTCATGGGCTGGACCCTGCACGCTGGGTCCTTAATGGGGCTGCTGCGAGTGCTGGTGCAGTTCAACTGCTGTGCTGTGATTATTAGCAAACAGAATTAATACAGAGGGAAATCAGTGGCAAAGGCCAAATGAGCTTCTAAGCTCTGGTTTATCAAGGCTTTCTGGGCTGAAGCATAGGGTCTGTAAGAGGAGAAATAGCTGACCAGATTCAGAGCATTTCCATATTTGCACTTTTCTAGGCTTCTCTTAAAGTATGCTTAGATCTCTGAATATCTTCCCATTTTTCGTTACTCTTTTTAAATAGCTGTTCTTCTGTATGAAAAACAGACCATCCTAACTTTAATACCCCTTCCAAAGTTTATTTTCATCTTAAGAACAGCTAAAGGTGCTCTGAGGACTGTTTAAACTTTTATTTCTGGAGGTGCTAATTTCTTCTATTCTCCTTTCTGACAGAGGCTTGCAGTGGGGCCAGAGGAGAGCTGCTGAGGATCCCGGTGGAGCCCATCTTTCCCAGGAAGTTGTCCATAGGTGAGTACCAGCCTGGTTATAACCAGTTTGGTTTCTTCTTGGCCCCATTTCTACATCCATTGGCTGCAGGAAGCAGTTTCTGCATGCAGTGCCGGGTCTAAAGGTGCAGGCCCTTTTTTAGTGCCCCTTCTCCAGATCGAGGAGTGTTTGGCCGTCCTGTTGACACAAACGCTGCAGCTGAGCCTTGGCTCTTTTGAGCCTCTCAGATGTATGTCCCCTCACAGTTTTTCTTGCCTCTGACTGCCTTTTAGTAACAACAGGCCAAGGAAGATAACAAAAGCTATGCGAAGACATTTCTGAGCCACAGGCATTTAATTCTCTAGGATGCCCCATAGCACCCAAACCATCCCTGTCCCCTCCCAAAATACATCTCCCTGCTCTCAATTAGGAGCCACTGCTCCACAAATAGCTGGGGCCAGCTGCAGAAAATTGTATAGGTCTCAGGTGGCAGTGGAAGGGAGACAAAGCTCTGATAACCCCATGGTGAGGGCTCCTTGGGGGAGAGGGTGCGTGTGCTTAGCACAGGATGGGAGGCGTAATGAGACAAGGAGGCAACAGCACGAAGAGTGTTCACAGTTTAATAGACATATTTCACACTGTCACAGCATCTTTGCGAGAGCTCAGTTCCTGGTTTAGGTATCTGAACAAGTGACAGACTGCATGGAAGGGCTGTGACAGGGAGGCGTCTCCCCTCGAGCCGCACTCTCAAAAATCTTGATGATGGATGCAAATCACTTAGAGCCAAATTAAGAAAAGTATATTTAGGCACCTAGAGAAGTAAAGAGGCACTTAATAGGATTTTCAGAAGTGCATAAGCAGATTAGGCATCCAGCTCCTATTGAAATCAATGCTGACAGAGCATTTAAAAAAAAAAAAATCTCGAGGTATCTCAGCGCTATTACAGCCTGGGTGCATTTGCAGGGGATGAGTGGGCTTAAAGCCACGTTTTGTTCAAGATAAGCCTTACAAGTAACAGAGCTCCCTCGATGTACCAAGTCTCCAAAAGCACAGGAGCAAGTTCTTAAGCTCCTGCAAAAGCTGAGTTATGCCTGCCTGTGAGAATAAAAGAGCAAGCCCTGGAGGGAGAGGTAATGAGCTCTGTGTGCCTGGCTGTGTGGGAGAAGGAGCAGGACTTCTGCAGAGACAGAGGCAGAAAGTAACACAAAACCGAGGAGGCAGAGCAATCACTGGATCACTCAAGAAAAGGCCTTGCGACAGGTTCTTTTGGTTACAGAGCTGGCTGAGAGGGGCTAGGTGAAGAAACTGCTGGCTGTTTGGTCTTGACAGGGAAGAGGCACTTTTGCAGTCCTTGTAAATAAGCAGGTTTGACCTGAAGAAACATCTTCTGTGGCCAGTTTCTCCCCTGGGTAGAAAGTACTTGTCACGACCTGGATTTTGCCTCACTCTGTGATTTATATGTGGAGTATAATGCTGTAAAGTCAGTTCCTTGCTTTCTCTGAAATGCAGCTCCCAGTCTGTTGAACTGAAATCAGTCCTTATTTGCTTTACTGAGCAGTAGTGAGGATACATACATACATTAAGGACTGTGAGTGTGAGGCACTATGGTAACTGGGGCCAATTAGCTGCTACCTGAGGGCAGTAGCTCCCAGATGTGGGATATCAGACAACTGTGAACCTACAGAATTGCTGACAGATTACTCATTATTCTCCCCTTGAGACTTTTAATTGAGGAATTAACACATGGTATTTTTAGTGAGTGTCCTCAGAATGTTTACCTTCCTCTATGTCATGTCAGTCCCGCAGGGAGCATTATTTGGGAAGTAACTGCTGCTTGAGGTGAGAGAGAGGAGTTATCTCCTCTGAAATCCCTGTTGACATGAGTGGCTGATGCAGACAGTAGGCAAAAGATATGCATGTCATAACTGCACTCCCAAACTTATGAATAACATTGAATGAATGAAGCCATCTCAGGTATCTTATGGGTCTCGTACTGGTGGTTTCTAAACTGAAGTTGTCTACAAACCTCTGCTATGAAGAAGACCAAAGGAAACAATATGCTGGAGAATTCAGACTGGTTATTAATTTGAAATATGCTAGGAGAGTCAGGCAAGAGAAGGAGCTGATTTATGGGCCAGCGGACAGCATTCAGCTAGGAAAGTCCTAGCTTACTAACTAGACAAGAAACCTGGAGGTAGGGAAGAAAACTTCTCTGTGTTACATCTCACCTGATCAACATCATTAAAAACCAGTAGGGACCAGTTTCTAGACACTGCTGGGAGAAAGGAATTTCTTAGGGCTTCTGGCCTTTTTGCTTCTTAACACTTTTCCTGTAAAAGTTAGGCTGTTCTGACCTGACTGTGGTGGTGAAATATCTAAGACATTGTAGTTCTTTGCCTACCCAGAAGCAAAGCAAAAAGGAACCTTGATAGGCAATGCATGCCTATATGTACTTATAATCTTTTCTCTGGTTTGTAAGTGCTGAGTTACTAGTGTTATGCTAATAGAGTCCATTTGAGCTCATGGAACAATCTCTTTCCCATTTAAAGAGAAGTGAATTTGGCAATTTGCCAGCTGGCTAACAGGATATTAATCAAAAAATACCTAGGGACCAACACCACTATATTGCTTTTAATCTTTTGACCAGTAAGGAAAACAGGAAGAAATCCATTTCCCTCCTTTCTTTGCTCAATGGTATAACCAGCTGGTACAGACTAGCTGCAGCTCAGCTCAATTTGGGAGTAAATATTTGGGTTTTAGCTGGGTAAATGAGAGCAGCGCTACTCTCTTCCCAGCTGCCATGCAGCCGGGTGCCATTCATGCTCACAGTGGGGCTCCTGCAGGTCTTTGGCTCCAGGATTCATGTATTAATAGCAGAATGTCACCTTGCATTGGTGAAAGGTATACCTTTCCTCAGATGTGCCTAGAGAAGAAAGGTTTGTTTGACCGTGCCAAACAGCCATTTAAGGGGATGACCGCAGACAGTGTTCAGGACCAGATTAGCAGCCCGTATGCTGTCTGGCTGTCTGTGTAATTGCAGCCCCAGGGAGGAGAGGAGGGGGCTTCCAGAGCAGTGGGCTGCTCACTGAGCAGAGACCACCCTGTGGCTGGGGGCTTGGTAGTGCAATGTGAGGGGTCTGGTTTGTTTGTCCCCTGGTATGAACATACGAAGTAGAGCTAGGAATGCGTTATGTTTCTATGTCCTCGCAGGACTACTCTTTAAGGACAGTGGAGATGTCCTCCCTGAGGCTGCAGGCACTCCTGCAGCGGCTGCAAGGGGTGGGGAAAATGCTGTCTGACCCAGGGAGGTAGACCATGGCTGCCCAGATTTTGTTGTGATTTGCTCCCCTTCTCTGAAGTGTGGGTGTCCTGTGGAAACCTTTGGGGACTCTTTGGTGGGGCATAGGCCTGAGCTGGTCTTGCCTTGTTTCTGTGTACTCAGATGAGGAACAAAAATGAATTACCCAGACCTTTAAGGCAGATTCTGTATTTTTTACACAGGCCTTTCTGACCAGCAGTGAAAGACTGAAGAATAAAAACACTTTAATATCCTGGGGCACCTACATGGAGACAAGTGGCTCAGTTCTCCTGGCTCAGTGCCCTTCTCCAAGACTCTTGGTGGGGAGAATCCATCCCACGATGCCCCTGGCTGGACCATCTGCTTCCCACACAGGCATAGCCCATCCAATCGCACTGTTGGCTTGCTGCAGAAAATGGGGCCTGGCGTCCAGAGCAAACTAGTCTTGCTGCAGCCCTGAAGAAGAGCAAGCTACTCGAAAAGTGAAGACATCATTAAATTTCCTTTCCACATGGTGAATGAAGAAGCTTTTACCTGGGGAAGAAAGAAAAAGATGTTCTTTTTGTTAGCTTTGTCCAGAGAGAAAGAAAATCTTTGAGGTATTTTCTAGAGTGTTGTTCCTGTTAGGCTTCAGACAGCTGACCCGTTTTCAGAAGCACTGGAATGTAGTTTCAGCAATAATCGGTCAACAGAAATCGAGGCAGCAAGGGTATTCTGTTCTACAGAAGTCCTGGGTGAAAACCTGGGTGAAAAAATTGTGGCTAAGATGTCAAAGCGAACATATTTAGCATATTAACGTGAATCTTGGGAGCTGGTCTCCTGGAATCTGGCTCTGCCCTGAGCAATGGAAAATTGGAGCCATTGCTGGATGGGGGGTGGCACTTTTCAACTCCCATTTCAGACAATTGACTCAAAACTAATCTGATGAACCTTTTGCCTTGCTGACAAAAACATTTAATTTCTCACCATTTGTTAAATTTATTGCTCAGAATGCATAAGTACTAAATTAGAGGTACAGCTTTTGGTGTAAGCCAGCATAATCCTTTTACTACTGAAACATTCTGTTATATAGTATTTTGACCACTCTATGTGTGTGTGAAATTGCTGTCTAAAATGTATTGCTTAAAACTGGTATTTGCCTGTTTCAGGACAAATCTGTTAAAAAATTCTAAAAGGAAATTATGCAAAATAAAGCAACTTAGTCTTTATGGTCCTGGGTGGAAAATGCTTGAATTCTGCATAGTTTCAAAGTACTTTTGAAGGAACTGAAATGGTTCAGTGTCATACTACAATGGTGTAATTTTTTATAAGCTAGTTAAATTATTTTCATGAGACAAAGAAATCTCTTAGACAGACAGTGCAAAGGAACGAGTAGAGGGCTTGCATTGCACTGAGATCATGGAAGCGTGCTGCTCTGAACAAGCTGAGTTTGGTCCAGGTCAATACAAAGTAACGACTGATGTTTTGGTAACACTTCAGTGTTGTGCAGCCAAGGGCTGATATCTCTGCTACAACAATGGCTAGTCGTTGAAGATCTCAGCAGTGAAGCCAAAAAAAAAAAAAAAAAAAAAAAAGCAAGCAGCATTTTTGCAAGTAGTCTGCTTTTCTCAGACTCTCACTGAGATTGGGAGAGGGGACTTAAACTAAGGGCAAAGACTGGTTAAGTGTTTATGGAGCTGGAGGTACCTCCTTGCTTCAAAATCTGCTCTCAGGTATGCTGACCAGATTCCCGTTGCCTTTCAGTCTTTGGACCAGTCCATATATGAAGGAATTACTTTATTCCTACCTCTGGTATATAGTCCATTGAGAAGTCTGTGTGAGGGAACTTGGAGTCATTCTGCTGGTAATCATGGGTATACTGTTCTGGAAAGAGAAGTTCCTGTTCTATGTTGTCTCCTAAGAACAATAATCCCTAAAAAGATCTGGCCCTCCAGGTGACGTAATTTGCTTATAGAATAATTTTCTTCTTCTGAACAAAGCCAGGAAAGAGTTTCCTGTTATATTTCAGGGAATTTAGATGATGTGCAGAGTGAATATGTCAAATAATGGTGTTCTAGTATACTGCAATGAAGTCAACACTAATAAAACTTTGCTGTCTTTCTAAAATGGTCTTGTGCATTAGATTGTCAAATGCTCTAGGACTTGTAATGCAAGAAGACAGGATGTTTCCAAGGCAATGAGATGAGGCTAACTAAAATGTCAGATAACACAAATTTAGATTGTTTGAAACAGATCTTTATGTAAGATAGTAAGATCTTCATTAGAAGGCCACAACTCTAACTTTTTCATCAAAGATAACCTTAACAATTTTTTGCATCAAGTCTGACCTCTGCTGCCTACAAATTTGGACTGATATATCAAAATACATATTGCCTTTAATGTTCCTGTCAAACCTGAACTGTGATGCATGGAGTTATTCTCTACTTGGAGGGATGCTTCTGTGAAACTTAGCTAATAAAAACATGGCACAGACGGTGACTGATGTCTGTTCTCCCAGGGCATGTTAGCGTGGGACAAGCACCGCGTACACATCCTCTTCTTGACACTGAAAAATGAGACCCATCCAGTAAAAATCACAATATATCCTCTAATGGTCTTGCAGCAACCTTCTTGTCGTCTTTCTCCCTCCTCACACACCTTTTTCACCTCTTCACTCTTTCCCTTCCTTCCCTCGCAGGCTCTGAGCCTCTGAGCCTTGCAACAAGGTCCCTGCTGCCTCTGAATATGTCCTACGCTGGTGCACAGGCCCCTGTCAGGGTCTGAGCTTCCTCTGCGGGAGATCCCAGGCTGCTTTTTGTCAGCTTGGGCCAGGAGAGGACAAAGAAAAGACCTTGTCCTGGTAAAATAAAGATATCCTTAAAAAATCGAAACAAAACTCAGCAATGAATCCAAATCCCAATTCCAGCAACCTGGTAATTTGTCAGTGCCAGGCGTCAGCCCACTATTAGTCTTTTTCTGGGTAGAGATGACAGAGCTCTGTTGACAAGCTGTAGGACTTATTTCAGGAGCTGGCACCTGGCTCCCTGGCACGTCCCCCTGACGGCTGTGTCACGCTCCTTGGAGCTGCTTTTGGCTCTGCAGAAGTTACAGCCAGAGCGGGCTGCCCGGTGCTCCCCAGCCTGCCTGCTTGGGAACCTCACTATTTATTTCCATAATCACATGTCTGTGCCCCCAAGCCTGTCTAACGCCAAGGAGAGCCTGCGCGCTGGCAGAATGGGCATCTCGGCGCTCACACGTGCAGAGCACGATGGCAGGCTTCTCACCTGTCCCCAGAAGGGCTGGAAGGTGCTTTTGCCACACGGGAGCTGTCTCAGCCTTCATCTCCCATGTCGCTCTGCCCTGTTCCCCCTGAGCCGTTCCCTCTTGTACTTGCTTGGTGTCACGGTCAGTGGCACGGGACCGCCGGGTGCCTCCCTGGGCCGTGAGTCCACTCCATCCCTTCCCATGAAAGGCCATGGCATCTGATCTGGAGCTTTCTTGCTCCCACTGCAAGAAAATATTTAGCATTTTAATATCTTTGCCCATTTTTAGAAATAATTTATGTATGAACATACACAGTGCTTAGTAATCATTTCTCAGATGAATGTGGAATTTTTCTAAAATTAAACTATCATTCTTTTCTCTTCACACTTGGCTGTCATATCTTTCTTAATGCAAATCAGTCATTGACTAGAGACACCTACTGTAAGAAGCTATTTTAGCTGTCTGATCGGTTATAAATTGATTTTAAAAGTGAAGACCGTTTTCGGGAGATAAGCTGGGATTGGTAGGGAATGAAAAAAATAATTCAAAGGGGAAGTTTTGTATTTGAATGTAAGTGACAATTTACCTCTATCTCAGAGCAAAGACTATAATCCCGGGGTCCTGTCTCTCTTTCCTCCTGCTTTAACTCTTAGACCACAAATCCCCGACTGGCCCTGGTCCTATACAACACAGAGCCCATGAGGACCGGAGGCGGATACCCCAGGGCAGAGCCCAAGGAAAAAATATTTCCCCTTTCAGTCTCCATTTGATACAAGGTGAAAAGAAAGGGGGAGATTATCTCTGAAGGTGCCTGGCTACTCTTCTGCTCTGAAGCAAGTCCCTCAACGCAGGAATGAAAAGGAATCCATTATGGTTAGTTTCAGAGAAACCTCTCTCCACCGCAGTATTTCCCCCGGCCACCTCTACACTTCAAGTAGTCTTCAGAGGGAATATTCACATTTTCTGGGCAAAGAAAATGGCTTTGCTAACACAGTGGTGGTCTGCACAAAGCAAGAGTGAAGCAGAGAAGATTCACTGGGTGCAACTTAGGAAGTTGGAAAAACGAGAACTGTTTTCTGGTTTTCTTTTTTCTGCTCTTGGTTCTTCAGGGCCAGCTCTGGTATTAGCTGTTGGGGCTTGAACAAGGAGCTTAATTTTTAAGGCATGTCTGACTTCTCTCTTTGGATTTTTTTTTCTGTTGCTTGCACTGCCAGTTCTTAGTATGTAATTAAAAGTATGCGAACAGCAGCTGACTTTTAAAATGAATCCAGTTTGACTGAACATGCTTACAAACTTTAATGTTTGCATGCTGTGCCTGTATGAACAATAGTTATCCTGACAGGAATATTGGGCGAGAGTCAATTTTGGAGCCACACAGGTAAATAAATATAGAAATCACCTTCTACCTACAAGTACTTCTGTGCTTTGCTGCTTTGTTAAACCATTTCTTTTTCCCTAACAACTTACAGCCAAGCAACACTATTCAGATTTTGATTATTCATGATCAATCCACCTTGTAAAAAATTCTGAATAGTGTTAATCAAATGCACTTGAATAAACAAATGCATATAACAGTTGCAACATTTTGCAGATATTCAGAGAGCAGAGGAAGGACCTAATAAATCAAATCAATTACAAATCGCACGTTCCTTGCACAGCTCTATTGTCCCCTGGATGTTCGTAATTGGGAGTTCAAAGCCAAACATCCTTTGTTACTTTCGTAAAGTTTAAAAAGGCATGTCTTTCTAATGCCTAGACTTGGGGTTTCTCAGATGTGTGCAAGATTTTATAATGTGCTCCATTTAATACAGAATTCAGGGCAGTTATAATCCTCCTCTACACTTGAGTTAGAAACAGGGTCCTGCGATCAGACTGCAGTTTTGGAGTGGGGCCAGTTGCTGAAGAAAGTGATTCTTCCCCCCCTTCCTTTCACTTATTAAAAGATACCCCTCGCTAGTAGTGAAGCTCCCTGGGAACCCCGCACTGCAACCTTCGGCTGGAAGGTGCGATGCCTTTGGCAAGGCTGCATGGCATAGCCCAGAGCCACCCTGTCCTACCACGCTGTAAAGGGAAAGCACTTCCCGGTTCCTTCTGACAGCTCTTCACATCAGCTGTGCTCGAAGCCTTATGCCATCTGTTTGCATCTTTGCTGTAACCTATGAAAGTCTGTTTTATTAAGAATTCAGCACCGGTGCCTGGGCTACAAGTGAACGCAAATACATGACTTAGGCATAATTGCGCAGGAGCAGCTGCAGGGGGGCAGCCTAAGGGCCTGTCTCCACACTGTCTGGTTTTGCAGAAACAACCAGTGGGGTGAGGAGGGCTGGCCCTGCTTGTTCCACTGAATCAGGAGAATCAAGATGTGCTGTTTGCAGCTGGAGAGGGAAGGACAGCTCTAGGTCCATAGCTATGCACTGTCCTGTGAGGCAGGAGCCAAACCATTGCTGCACCTTGCACCCTCGGGACACAGCATGGTCCACCTGGCAAGTCAGTCGTGACACCTCCAGACTTTCCATCACCCTGTTTGACAGGGCATGTTGTGAATGTCTCATGGGTACTCTGTGGGCATGGGGTGCCTCTAGGTGGTATGCACCATTGCAAAGTGCTTGGGCACCTGCTTGTGTCTTCCATGTCAGGGCTGCCCTTGTGTGGCCGCCTCTGCTTCAGGTTCTTCCTCCTTCTCCTGTCTTGGGAGAACAAGACTTGTATGGGCTAAGAACGTGCTTCTTGTGACCTGGGACCTTGACAACCTCATGCATGGAGATCTGCCAGATCACCTGCCTGCGGCCTCCTCTGCCGAGCTCAGCTGGATGAGGTGCCCCAGCCTGATGGTTGGGAACAGGTGGATGTGAGTGCTTCCCAGGTCACACACTGCACTGTCCCAAGCTCTGCCCAGCCTCTGCCTGTCTGCCATTGATTTCTTCTTGGCTGCTAACTCGGAGACCAGGATGTGCATGTGCTTGCAGCGGTGGGCCTGCAGCTCCAGTCCAGTTGCTGGCATTCAGACCCTCTGCTACACATGCGCACACAAATGCATATACACGTTGGTGTCTCTGGGAGCTTGTGGAGACCTATGGTCACTCCAGTGTCCAACTCTCAGACCCCTGGTCTCTCTCTGATATCCAGCCCCTGACCCTTGGCCTCCCTGTTAGCTGGCTCCCAGACTCCTTATCCTACTTGTCAGCAGGTCTGGCTTGAAATTTTCTAGTGAATTACACATATATGCACTCACACAGGACTGATGTTCCCTAAGGAAACACGCACACACACACATACACACGCACGGATACGCCCATGTGCACAGACACACACACCTACAAACATACACTGGTGTCTCCAGGTGCTGGCACCCCAGACACACGGGCCCTCTGACCCATGGCCTGACCCCAGCTGCTGCACGCACACCCCCATAAACACACACATGCACACAAGAACAGAGTCCCTCACCTGGTAAAGTAGTTAGAAATGCAGTTTAATGAGACGACTGTGGTGATCAGGTGTGGGGTATGACCAAAGCAGCACACTGACCAGCACCTCTTTTACATGCAGCTGGCTCCTTTCAACCGCTTATCTGTATTTTTCCACACTTGTTCCTTTGCAAGCTGCCTTCACCCTCCTGTTCTTGCCCTTGGTCTTTACCCTTAATATCCCATAAGTCTCACACATTCCCACTAACCTTTTTAAAATATCCCACAGTAAGTTTTACACCATTCCCCAAATGCTCATCCCATAATCAGTCCTGTACACCTGCAGGCAGTAACCCCACTCAGTCTGCAAGGCCGTCTGGTGAGAGCTCCTCCGGCAGACTCCTCCAACACCTAGACTGTGGCCAGGCTGTCCTCTGCTGAGATCCCTGGAGTAGCCAGGTCCGGGTGCTATTGTGCTTCCTCTGCTTGGTACTGTCCTCTGTGCATCTCCAGGCCTTTGTGTTATGGTGATTAGCCCTTCATCACATAAACTAACAGATCCCACCACTATAAACCTGGGTGGCTCTCAGAAGAGTAATCCCCGAGTTTATACCCTTGAATGTCAGCAGATCCACAGTTTGATCTTAGGAAGCTGCATGACTTCTGCATCTTCCAAGCTCCTTTGATAGACTTCTTCAGTCAATACAGTTCATATAGTCACATGTGGAAAAAATAATCTCCTGAAACACATTTTGCTGCTATTTTTTAGGAAGTCATGTTATGAGGCTAATAAGGAATGTGAACAGCATTTAAATACCAAGCAGGCTGGGACATGATGTGTCTCATTCAGTAACTTGGGAGAGGAGAACAACTCCTCAGACTTGGCAGACAACCTACCATCAACTTCTGAGTAAGATGTTGTGCTGCTACTAAATCTTCCTTCTGTGCGCAGGACACTGCATGTGAGCAATGCTGATAGCCTTCAGGAGGTGATTGGGGAGGATACCTGATATTGTATAAATGGAGTTTTTATTCTGTTGCCATTTGTAAGACTACATCTGCAAAACAAAAGACGATATCCAGAAAACCTGTAATTTATTGCTGTGAGATGTAAATAGTGAACACTCAACATTGGAGACAGCCTGCAGGGTTAGGAATGGGATAGGACCTCCCGCATTACGGACCAGCAGAACACACTAGGGATGTAGTGCATCCAGGAGGGCACCTGGTAAAGACACTTGTTTGTTGCTATATCAAAAGCAATCCAGCGGTACAAGGTTCAATGCTTCAGCATGGAAAGGTGTTCTGTGAAGATACCATTGTGCAGACTACCTGCCCTCTGCTGTCTCCCCTGCAATACGCAGGGACATTAAGTACCAATGATTCTGGAGCTATTGGAGCTGTCAATGTAAATGTTCTTCATTACACTTTTTATGCAAAGGCCATGTGCGTTAATTCACAGGCTACATGGAAACATTCCTAGGATGGTGACTTAAAAACCATTCACAATCTTCCGTTTATTATTGGCAAACATTTCCACAAGACATGTTTGTGAGGAATATGGATAGAATTTTGTAGAATTTGGCACCATAGCTTGAGTCTCTTTCCAGTGACTGCTGAAGGGATAGCATAATACCTGTGTAGTCAGGCTTGACACAGTTAGAGATGAAGCACTTCTTTATATTAGTATGGAATGAATTCCTTTCTTGGCTACAGAACAGTCATATTTGATGTTGCCCACTTGGAAGAGATGCTTAAATGGATCAACAATGTTTTTGATAATATCTGCCAAGAGCATTTTGACTCAGTCCTTTGCAATTACTGATTTTTATAAATCATACATCAGTTTAAAGTATAACACAGACATCTAAAAGATGTTGAAAATGAAAACCTAATAGCACTTTGTATTTCTTACATTCATGTCATAGACTTTATGTTGGAATTAGTGTAGGTGTCCAGAGAAGCAGACCAGATGCAATGTTCTAATTCCTTCAGTACTATGTTTATCTGGACTTTTTTGTATAATAAACTACTTTGCAAGACAGTTAGCCAACCAGCTGCCAGACCCATCTTAAAAATGACTGATACCAGAAGCACTGAAGCTGGTGAGAAATGCCATGGTGCATCCAGTACAAGCATGCAATCTGTAGGTCATAGATACTGGTTGTAAGACTCCTCAGCGGAGAAAAATTGAATTAGTCTCTCCTCCTCCAATTCTTGGTCAAAGACTGGGAAAAAAGTGTTATGAAGATACTTGATATGACATCATTCTCTAGAGCATGGGCACATGTCTCTACTTCAAGCTAACCAGCGACCACTAT
Source organism: Scopus umbretta (assembly GCA_013400535.1). NCBI lineage: Eukaryota > Metazoa > Chordata > Aves > Pelecaniformes > Scopidae > Scopus > Scopus umbretta. The sequence goes on from VZTL01026825.1 coordinate 15,437, forward strand.
GAGGAATGCAACTTCTCAAACTTTGCAGTGAGAAGGCAGATGCAAAAATTATTTTGCTTTTCCTCCAGGCCTAGAATGGTGGATAAAAACAGTCATAATCACTGCTGAAAATAGTGATCTTTTATGAGTTCAGCAAATCTATTACTTGCCAGTGCTCTGGGAAATTGAAACGTAGACCTGGGAAAGATTCACTTAGAATAATAAAGTGTATGTTGGCTTGGTACTTGCATATATACAAGGCACTGATGGTCCGCATGCCTTTCAGAGGCATAATAATGGTGATGTTTTTGAAGCTGGGAATTCTGGGAACTTAAAACCTATGCAAAGGGAGTGCACTTAGAATTTAGCTGAGCTTAGAATTTTTGGGAGCTTTCATCACAGCTTTCAAAAACTGTAGGAATTCCTGAGACATCTTTGTACCCCTGAAATTGCAACAGCCAGTATCAATGACTGCTGTTAGCAACTCTGCTGTGACAAATGGGGTGCAACAGGTTCTGGTTACCTTCTGCCATATGAAGAATATTTACCTCAGCTTGCACTGAGGATACTCTACCAAGCATGAGTTTGGAAATAATCCTTGCAGCAAGTGTGCTCCTGTCCCCTATCTTAACATTGAATGGCTGGATAACTGATGCCAAACTGGATGCAGTTTGGGGGTGCCAGGACTACAGCATCCACAACTACCATGACTCTTAAGAAATACAGTTGCACCCTTTGCTGCCAAACCAGGGACTCTATGTATGTTAATAGTGAACTCCAGTGGAAAAAAATCCAGAAGCTGCAAACCCAAGGATACAATTGAAAAATGAATTATGAAGAGCAAGATGGAACTCAGAATAAATTCACTGAAGATGGAGAAGGAAAAAATAGGTAGTGGGAATCAAGGGAAATATGTGTGTGGTGGGGGTTTAACATGTAAGCAACGAATTTTATGTGGTACTTTCTTATATTTACTAAGTTTCTTTTTTAGCTATACCTTTGAAAAATAAAAAAAAAAAAATATTGCCAACTGAAAGGGTGCTGCCACTAGGTGTATTATCACCATCAGTAAGACATCACTTAGAAAAGGTTATATCTAGATACAACCTATAACGTTGCCATCAAAACACACCACTATTTGTCATGTTGGACAGTGATGATGGCTGAAGTTTCTCACCTTAGTTCATGAATAGTCTATCCTTTTTATCATCAAAGAAACCAGGTTTGCTGGTCTTTGAGGGAGGCCTGAACACATACTTTTTGTCCGTTACTTTTTTGTGGGGCACCAGTTTGAAGGTTTTGATATGTATTTTGCTTGTTGGAGCTGTGTTATTTGCCTTATTTTTGCTAGCCTGGTACACAACATTTTTATTATAATTTGTTGCAAATATGCCCACTTTATATATAATTGGCATATGTGAAATACATGTAGAGTTACTAACAGTAACAGAAATGTAAATAGCAACAGTATAAAAAAAGTGCTGCTGATTTACACCTCTAAAGAGTAACTGCATTTCCAAAATAATTAGTCAAATAAAAATTTGGTTGTATCTAGAAATATTTTTTAAATATAAACTTTATCTGTAAACCTTCATCTGCCTCTGTTTCCAGCTGAAATCGTGCAGCACAGAAGTTGATTAAAATTCTCTAACAGTGAACACACAGGTTGAACCTGTTGTTACATTCTTTTTTATTGAATAGTAAAATGATGAACAGTGCATGTAATACGTAATAGAGCAATATTCCTTTATTTAATTTTGCAGTTTAAAGTTAAGAACATTTTGGTTAATGGAAGGTGAAGATAGTATTAGGGGGTTATTATTTATCGGTGATTTATACAGCAATGGGATTGTACTGTAAAGCACTGAGTCAGAAAAATTTTCATAAGTCTCCTTAACTCTCAGACATTGGAAAATTGCCCTTGGTTCTTGTTGAATAATGCACCTTGGCTGATATATACAAGGCACAAAGTGTGTATAGATTCATTTAGAACTCCCAGGTGGGAGAATTTGGGTATGTTTTCAATGAGGAGTCTATTATCTCTTGGTAACTGAGAACATTACATGTGAAAAATATGGCAACTACAGTGAGTCATCTTAAGTCCAGATAGAGCTGGCTGACCCTTCCAAATTCACCTTTCTGAGCTAATCATGGCCTTTAATCACCAGATTTTTTTTTTTAATGGTAGCTGTTTCTCAGATGCTCTAGTTAGATGTTTGCCTGGTAGTGATGATAATTTAGCAAGTTCCTATTAGAGATGTGGTGATGTTTTATTGCTAAAAAGCAGAATTTAAAAAAAAAATCTTGCTGGTTGCGCTATTTCACCATTTGTAAGGTAACTCATACAGTAGACTGTAAATTCCCCATGGCAAAGATTTGTACATTTATATTTGTAATCTGACATTCAGACCAATGGGACAAGGTAGTCCATAAACAACAATAACTGAACACCAGTTAATTTCAGATTATAGGTTGAATAAGAAATTCAGTCTGCAATTTTGCTTTCTAGGCATGGTTATGTAAGATTTTATATAGTGATAAGCATTATAACAGTAAAAATTTTAACGTGATCCCATGCCAGGAAAATATCCACAATCAGTCTAAACCAAATACCTCTGAGGACTTTCTAGACATTTCATTTGTTAATATAAGTGTTGCTGTTTTAGTTTGACAAACCTAGTCAATGTATTAATCCAATAGCTAGAAAATATAACAGATAAAAATATTTTTCTTCCTAAAATCTGATATAAAAGAATAAGTGCTTACTAGGCTGCATCAGCAACACATATTATCTAGCACAGAGGCAGTGCTGTTTTATCAGAAAAAGAAAGCATATTTCTAAAACACATAAAGATACAGGATAGTGAAAGTCTGAAGATGAAGATAATGAGAGTTGCTGAAGCTCAGAATGCCAGAACTTCAGCACTGAAAGATAAGAAACAGCCCTTCACCCTTCGGGTGTGTTACATGAGGCTGCCTATCAGAATGAAAACAATGAAAAGTCATTATTTTCAGCATTTTATTCTGATTTTTATTATTGCTTAGAATGCTGCTCTCTTTAATTATGGCAACAGATGTTGGCAGTACTGTACAATATGTGTCTGCACAATATGTGTTCTCTCACATTTTGTTCTTGCAGAGAGTGAGGCTTGGATTTATTTTTATTTAAAATTAAATAAAGAAACTTATAGGATGTTCAGTAACTGGAATTCTTAAAAAGTCTCCTTACAAGGCATGGGGGAGGTTCACAGTTCAAAAGCACTGTGTAATGTCAAGGGAAGTGTGGATTCTTCCTTCCCCCCTTTCTCTTTTCTCTGTGATGTAGGGATGTTTTTTGAACAAAGAATAAATGACAGAGAAACACATGCATTTTTTAGCTTGCTCAAAAAATAGTCAAACATCTGCCATACAGTAATACAGCAATACGAACTGCAGTCAACTAAGGATTGTCCCTATCAGGAAAATAGTGATATTTATTGAGGAAACCCACAGAAGATGCAAGCTTTAGTCTGGCCCAGTATTTTTAATTCCTTCATCTCTCACTTTGTACATGAATATACATACATACATACTATGTCCCCCACAAGCCAAAAGTTGAAATGAAATGACAGTAATGTAGGTATATGGACCCTGGGCAACACTAAAAAAAATCCTGAGTGCTTGGAAATCCAGATCCCCTTTTCCACTAAGACCTGGGGAATGCCAAGTGGCTTAAAGATAGGATTTAGGCTTTGCTGGCCTGCGTGCCCTCTTCGGAGCATGAAGGCGTCTTAAACATCTTCTACCCCCTCTCCTCCCCACTGACCCTCCTTCGTCCCTTCTCTCTCCTGTCACTCTCTGTCTCATTGCCAACAAAAATGTCTGATGATTTGAAAAATAATCTGAACTAGTTTTTTTTCCATCTGGATCTGTTCCCTGACGTGTCTCCCAGTGTGACCACACACAGCTGTGCCGCCGTGGGTGTAGAAATGGGAATGATTTTAGCTGGGTGAAATAGATCTGCCACCACATATGAGACCGTGGCCTCAGTCATTTCTACCATTTTTCATCTCAATCTCACTCCCACAATTAACTCACCAGCTACTGACACCATGTCTCCTGTCATTCTTGAGCAGCTTTTAACATCTGCAGAGTCTGAACCTCTATTTGGAATCAGGAAGGTGCTGCCCGATGAATTCTCACAGAAGCAGGCAGTCCCTTTTGGCTGTGGAAGGGCTGCCATGTTAAGCAGCACAGAGTCTCTCACGCCTAAGTTGCCAGTGCTGTTGTACACTGTGAAGGGGGTTTGCCTGTAGGGGCACAAGTGGAGAGGTTTGTGCAGGACAGCGAATATCAGCGTTGTGGTGTTGTGGGCAGCAACATTTTGCTGCCCACTCCTGGTTATAGAATCATAGAATGC
>VZTL01026828.1:0-18625 GCA_013400535.1 Scopus umbretta
AAAGGGGGCTTATTAGAAAGATGCAGGCAAAGTTTTTAGTAGGGCCTGTTGCAATAGGACAAGGGGTAATAGTTTTAAACTAAAAGAATGTAGATTCAGACTAGATGTAAGGAAGAAATTTTTTAAGATGAGGGTGGTGAAACACTGGAGTGGGTTGCCCAGGGAGGTAGTAAATGCCTCATCCCTGGAAACATTCAACATCAAGTGGGACGGGGCTCTGAGCAACCTGCTCTAGTGGAAGATGTCCCTGCTCATTGCAGGGTGGTTGGACTACATGACCTTTAAAGGTCCCTTCCAACCCAAACTATTCTATGATTCTAAGATTTAAATTCAGCCTTCCAGAGATACATGGTTACCCCAGCAACACTTCACTACCACTCCATGTCACTGATCCCTTTCAAATTTCTGCATTTTACCCTGATGTATATTTCTTTCCTTTATGTATCTGTCTTCTATTACAGTGGTCTATGGAATGTGCTGTGAGTGCCAAGCAAGTACAGCTCAGCTTGGAAATGCTGTCAAAATTATTGCCTCCACTTACATGGATGTTCGAGTTCCTTCTGAAACAGATTCTCAGGATTCAAATGTATGGACTAAGACATCCAAAATAAATGATGATTTCTCTTAAAATACCATACTGAGGAGCTCTGGACCTGATTTCTGAGCAGTCAGATATCCATGAACTGGGAGTGTGCAGACACCTGGGGGCAATAAATGTACCAGCTATCCCAAGCTAAGCTATCATCAGCAAGACAGATTTCTTCCCTCTTCCTGTAACTGAGATACTCTGGGTTTCAGTAGAATATCTACCAGTTAACTCCACAAAGCACAGACACAGATTAAAGAGATTAATGTTGCTTGTTACTGATGCAGTTTCATTTCACCCAGACACTCAAAAGAGCAACAGTGGAACAAGACTCAGTGGTGCATGGCTTCCTTCTCACCCCAAGGAGACACTAACATAAGAATACAATATCCTGCAGCAGGAGGTTTTCATAACCTCAGACTCACAACCAAGCTAATAGGGGCAAATTAACTGGTCTTCATATAGACCTCATGGCAGGCCATACTGGCAGGACCCATCTTGCCCCTCAGACCCACCAGGATCAATGGAGAGGCACATGTATCACTGCTGTGCTGCTATGCTCAAGTCTCTCCTTTGGGAAAAGAGTGATGGAAGCAGAGGCATTAAGGGCAGTGCTGCTGCCTCCCAGACTAAAGCACTGGATTTCCTCATGAGCAGGTTTGGTGAGTAGGGAAGGACATGGAGCATGTCCATCTCAGCACTATTTCCCTCACCACATTCTTTATTTAAAGGCAAGGTGTGGACACACAGCCCTCCCAGCCTTTAAGACCTTTCCATCCTTGTCAGCTTGCTGGGCACAGCCTAGGAAGCTCGAGGCTACAGCAAAAGCAGCTCTGGGGTTGACACAAAAAGCAACTCCCACTAAGGATTAGAGTGCATGTGGTTGTGGATAGTTGTCTACACATACACAAGAGATGGGAAGTCACCCCTCCTGAGTGGCTATATCAAAAAGTCTTTTAACAATTGTGTATGGATTAAAAAAATTAACTGCTCATCCAAGAATTTGTATAATTTTGTCTTATCCTAATTGCAAATTTACAAAATGTTATCAGCTACAACCAACATCCTTGCTCTAACAGACCTCTGAATTCTTGGATGTTTAAATTAATTGCTTCTGTCTCATCCAATTAATCTCCATTAACTATTTTTTCTTCTTAAAAATTAAATGAAAATGTATTTCCTAGCAACTGAAACAGTAAGGTGATACATCTGAGAGGCAATTTAGCATTCATAAAGATTTGAACACAGGACAGAGAGCTTTGGGACTTCAGTCTGACTCTTTTGATTGGCTTGTTCCTCCAGGATAAAGAATAACCACAAGCAAATGCTGTGACACCAGAGATGTAAAAGAGTTCTGAGCTCATAAAAATAAGACACAAAAGTTAGATTAAAATAGATACACTTTCCTCAAAATTCCTATGTGTCGTTTCACAGTGATACATTTCACAGAAAACCTTTTGCAAATTAGCAATCCCAGAGGGAGCTGCTTTCACACCTGGACAAGCAGTGCCCATAGGCAGCATGCAGCAGTTGGTGGCTGACCAACACATCTAGCTGATGAATAGGTGACAGCTAAAACAATTTAAACACTGGAACCACTATTGCCTTATTCATTAAGTAATTGTCTTTGCTGATCTGCCCGATTTCATCCTCTTCCCCTCAGGTCTGAAATTGTTTGGACAGGAGGAAAGCTTTGATCCGGGGTGAATTTGGACAAAGATACCAGTCCAGCCTGAGGCACAGGCAGAGGGATTAATGCAGCTCTTTCTGCTGCTGAACAAAAGAGACCATCTCTTTCTTTTCCATTGTTACTTCTTAAATGTTTTTCAATGCTCTTCAGTACAAAATCTCAGGAGAAATGATAAAACTCCACTGACTAATTCTTTTTAATATGTCAGAAATTTGCACCCCCAGCCAGAAAGCTGTTTACAGGAGGGACATTTTATTAAAACTTGCACAGCATCCCAAAAAGAAATAAAAACCCTTGTGTAAACCTGTTGCTGGAGAGTCTTCCAGAAACATCTCCATCAAGTCCAAGAAGGAGCTTGGCAGATTACTTGTCTTTCACTACAGCTGTTGTTGCGCCTGTCCCAATCAGTTCATTGAAGCGCTGCTCCCTCTTGGAAGATGGATGGTGACAGCTATTTTCAGTGTGTAAGACCCAGAAAATGCAGAGGAGTTTACAACCAATGTTAATTACACTGGTGATTACAGCAAATCTGCAAATTATTTCAAGAAACCAGGTGTGATCCTGCATTGGGTTGCCGTGGCAAGGTTTTGGTAGCAGGGGGGCTACAGGGATGGCTTCTGTGAGAAGCTGCTAGAAGCTTCCCCTATGTCCGATAGAGCCAATGCCAGCCAGCTGTAAGACAGACCCACTGCTGGCCAAGGCCGACCCAATCAGCAATGGTGGCAGTGCCTTTGGAGTAACATATATAAGGGAGGGAAAAGAAAGCAACGGGACACAAACTGTAGCTGGAGTGAGGAGTAAAAATATGTGAGAGGAACCAAGGTCAGTGAAGAAGGAGGAGGTGCTGCAGGCACCAGAGCAGAGATTCCCCTGCAGCCTGTGGTGAAGACCATGGTGAGGCAGGCTGTCCCCCTGCAGCCCATGGGGGTTAATGGTGGAGCAGATATCCACCTGCAGCCCATGGAGAACCCCACGCTGGAGCAGGTGGATGTGCCTGAAGGACTTGTGACCCTGTGGGGGATCCCACGCTGGAGCAGTTTGCTCCTGAAGGACTGAACCCTGTGGAAGGGACCCATGCTGGAACAGTTCATGAAGAACTGTAGCCCATGGGAAGGACCCACATTGGAGAAGTTCATGGAGGACTGTCTCCCATGGGAGGGACCCCACGTTGGAACAGAGGAAGAGTGTGAGAAGTCCTCCCCTTGAGGAGGAAGGAGCAGCAGAGATGACATGTGATGAACTGACCGTAACTCCCATTCGCTGTCCCTCTGTGGCACTCGGGGGGAGAAGGCAGAGAAAACAGGGAGTGAAGTTGAGCCCAGGAAGAAGAGAGGGATGAGGAGAAGGTGTTTTAAGATTTGGTTTTATTTCTCATTATCCTACTCTCTTTTGATTGGTAATAAATTAAACTGATTTTCCTCAAGTCCAGTCTGTTTTGCTCGTGATGGTAATTGCTGAGTGATCTCTCCCTGTCCTTATCTCAACCCAACAGCTTTTCATTATGCTTTCTCTCCCCTGTTCAGTTGAGAAGGGGAGTGATAGAGCTGCTTTGGTGGTCACTTGACATCCAGCCAGGGTCAACCCACCACAGCTCCCAACACCATAACTGCATCTGTTCCAGGAAATTAAATGTGTGGGGGAATTCTCCTTGGCCCTGGGGCAGCCCACAGCCACCCTACAACTCCCTTGGCCTCCACGATGAGGTGTCAGACAAGCAGCCTTTTGGAAATCATGTCCAGCCCATACTAAATCTAGACCTGTCTAAGAGAGTGCATGTTGGCTCTTGCCAAAATGGTGGCAAGCACTGTGCCCAGCAGGATGAGTGATTACAGGTGCTGGAGCCTGTGGCTTGACACTAATTTAATATTGCCAATGTAGACAGCAAGCCTCAGGAACCAGGACTGCACCCAGAATTTTCTTCTCACTTCCTGAGTGAGGTATTAGAGGGTTGTGACCTGGCAGCATCATCCATCAGTCAGACATCTACTGAACTGGATTACAGCTGACATGGCTGCTTCTGTGTTCTTGTTCCTTTTCCAGAACAAATCCTACTATTTTAAGATGGCTGTGTACTCTCAATCCCATGCAATCCAATCCAATCCCATCTAGTCCAGTCCAATCCCATCCCATCCAGTCTAATCCAATCCAATCCAGCCTAATCCCATCCAGTCCAATCCAATCCAACCCAATCCTATCTTTTCTGATCTATTTCAGGTGTAAAACAGCAAAGTTTGGATTCTCTGCCCTCCCCCCCACGATGTATATTCTGAACTCTGGAGATAAATGTGGAAATGAATCCATGATGGAACAACTTAGAGCTTCCTACCACATATAAATTGTGTCAGGTTACAGCATATAAATTATATCAGTTTATACTTCCTTGAAGACTTTCAAGCAGTGGGCTAACTTGAGAAGGAGTAAGTATGCAACATAGGGCTTTGGTAAATGGAGCCCAACAGAGCCTATCTAAGGAGCTATTTTTTTTAAAAAAAGTTTTAAAATTAGTCAAGATTTCATTTTTCACCTTTCAGAAAGTAGAGAAGGTGGGGTAGAGCAGGATGGAGAGGTTATGGCAAGTTGAGCATTGTTTCACTAGATTTCCCCTCTGATCTGCAGGGAGAGATAGGTACCCTCAGATTTATAGCACACTGCGTAGCAAGGCTTACATACCAAATACATTTATTTCCCGATTTTTTTCAGAGAGGTATGGTGCAGTGAACATGACCTTGTAAAAGACATGAGATGCAACAAGCAATTCTGTATTAATAGTGTTTTTTCAGGCAGGGGATGCATACAAAGAGGCACCTCCCCACAAGAAGCTGTTTACTTGTGCTGCACTGAGGAAGCCAAGTCCTAATGAACTCTCCTGAAATGTTGCTGGGGGAGGGTGATGGAGGACCAGGAGGCAGTGACTGCTCTGGGAGCATGTGGAAAGTGCTGCCGCACCATGCTGTTTGACGCACTCACAACACTATTCCCCTGCAAGGTATGACATCAACCATCTTGTAATTATTAACCTTTTCAGACTAGGGTCAGAGAGGCTGCAGGATGGGTTTGCCACCCATCAGAGCTGATCGCGCTCCCTGCCTGGTCCTTGCCCCCCCCCCCAACACAAGTTATGCTCGGTGCGGTTGCCACCATCCCTCACCTTCGCAGCCTGTGGTGGGGGATCCCGAAGCAGGGAGGTGGGGGAAATGTGACGAAGGCACAGCAGGCTCACTTTACCTGGATCAGCTTCACACAGCAGCACATATGAGTATGCAAGATAAGTAGTATAGATCACAGCATTGAAATCATGTTGGCAGCTACTAATACACATATATTGCCTATCACCCACACAGATGGCACCATTTGAGGGTAATGCCAATGTTTGCACCTTTGAAAGAAATGTAAAATTTCCCTGGTTCCAAGTGAATCTTTCTTTCTTCTTTTAAGACAGCTGATTCTACTTTTCAAGCAGGCAGGAGCTGCCTAATTTGTTTCTGAGTTATGTGACATTTATACTCCAATAATGCTCAGAAAGCCTGATCAGAACCAAGACTGCACCATACTGGAACTTTGCAAGCAAAGGCTGGGAGGATGCCAGCTTAGTTAATGGTTACTCCTGCCCTTCAAAACTATTATTAATCATTTTTTTTACTGGAAGGCAGCAATTCCATTTTTAGCTACATCCCTATTCTATGCATGGTTCATCAGCATGCCACTTGGAATTAACATTTACCTTAGCCTCAGTTAAGATGAGCAAGCGTCTTCTGGCCTAGTGACCCAAGCAGACCCCAAACATGAAACATTCACTTTTGTTTCTTGACTTTTCCCTGCCACACAAGACATAAAGCCAAGGGGGCGTCTGTAAAACCCATGAGCTACAAAGAGCAGGTGGGTGTCCCCATGCAGGTCTCCCTCCATTTCAGAGCAACAACACTTCTGTGCTCCTGATGCTCAGGACAGCACAGAGAAAGGCAGAGGCAGATAACTGGAGATTTCTGAGCAAGTTAGAGCTATATTGCCTTTCCTACCATATTATCCACATTACGGTATCTCCATTTTCAAAAGGTTTCAAGCCAATGCATGGCTGTACATTGGAGTCACTCCTGTCAAAAAAGATGTTTCTGCAGATGGCATAGAGGACACCTGAAAGGCTGAGTAGCATTTGAGTCAACCGTTCACTCTAAAAAGTACATGGCCTGTTGCTTGTATGAAGAGGAAAATACTCAGCTCAGAAAAATATCTTCCAGCTTTTGAGAAGGGGCGGCTTGGAAGAAGGACCAAGTGGATCATAGGAGTATCACGTTTGGCTACCTGCATTGTTTACAGACTGGGGTCATTAGTTCCTTTTCAGTCTGGGTCATATGAAAGCACAGTTATTTTTACCTAATAAACCATGACCCAAGCTAAAAATACCTTTGTCATTTGATAAGTGAATTGACACAGTGAATGACTGTCACTGCTTGGCATTGATGTGTAAGTGGTGAGAGCTACAAGGGGATAAAACCTAACATGATAAAAATGACAGTATTTTTAATTTCACATAGCTGTAATTCACACTTGGAGCAACTGAGAGTGTTGCCTTCTGGGATATCTGAGATGAGAACAATGATGATAAACTGAATACTCTAAATAACCACAGAAACAGTGAAAATAAAAGCATTAAATAGAATTTCACAGTTAATTACTAGTGGTCAGGGAAAAAAATACTTGCACTTCTAAGAAACCAGTAAACACATAAAAAAGGATTCATAGTGTTGTCAGATCACATCTTGTTGCTTAGTGACAATGTGATGTGACCTGATGAATCACTAAGCAACATACTGCCATTCATCAAAATAAGTGTCCCCCATTTTCATGAATATATATCTTCCTCACATACAACTGTAAATGTACATACATAAACATGACACAAACATTTTTGTATTGCAGAAAAAACAGATATTTTTCTTTTTTCCTGTTTTAAATGAGAAGGACAAATAATATTGACATCAAGGTTGGCAGCAAGGTCTACTGTGTAAAACCGTGCTAGTGAATCAGTACAAAGGTGTTAATGGCTACAGGGACAGCAAAAATATAGCAAGCTGACATTTAAGAGAGAACTGTCTTTGTAATTAAACTGCTGATGTGCAAACCTACAACAGAAAAAGTGATCACAGTAATCAGCCCTAAACAAAGACTGAGAATCAGAACAAACATGTCAATACCTACAGGCAGGGAGTACATTAGAAATGATTGCCACTGCTAGTAATCAGTGTTTGGAAATGCTGAAGTTGTCAAAAGGGCTCTGCTTTTGGTGACTGCACTTGCTTATCTATCTGTTTAGAGCACTCCTGTGTACTCCTTTCCACACTCCAGATGTAGGCATCAGTCCAGCGGAACAGACTTTAAAAAAGATAAATTAGTATAGATGTCAGCTAAAATAGCTGAATACCAAAGAAGGAGTCTCGACTGTGTTTGTAAGAGGGTTTGAGCTCTGCCCAAAGTCTTTGTGTCCCTGGGAAGATTGGACAGAATATCTGCATTGCTGGAAAGTACCCGCTGTGCACAGCAGTCTGTGTCCAAAGGGCATGGAGTTATTTATCCTACTTGCTTGAATCATGGTATTAAGGATGATATATGAATTCAAGGTCAAAGTGGTTTGCCCCTTGCCACTGCTACTAGACCTTTTCTTTTGCTCATTTGCTAAAAACACTTTTCTTTACCAGTGTGGAAGATGAGCTCTTTTAAAATAACATCTACATCTAACATTTTAACTCTTACTATGTCTAAAACTCTTTGTAGCTTTTAACATCAGTCCTCAATAGAGAGCCCAGGGGAAACATGCAAGAAATAACATAGTTCTTAGACTCTGTTTTCAAACACAGAAGTATAGTTAGTACATCTCCCTCACCCATCCTGGAAATGTGAAGAGTTAATTTCACAGATGTGTGGGTAAAAACAGCTGTACTCACCCTATGCAGCTCCTGCTAGAGCTGTCTCTTGTAGAAGATGCCTGCTGAGCTTAGTTAGAATAAGGGATTCAATGAATACCCGTGAAATCATCTTCTAAAAATTTACGCTAGGGGCCCTGGTTTTCACTTTGTCAGAAGCATAAGGGATTGGGGGTGGTTTGGGTTTAGAATTTTTCCCTCCCTTCCCAGAAAGGACTTCTGAATCCTCCACCTCAAAAAGAAGAGGGGAAAAGGACAGATGTGATCATCCTTTTCAACACTGTAATGTAGGTCGCATCCTCACCAGCCTCACACCTGGCATGCTGGAACTTTGCCGTTAAAAGACCTTTCTGGAATAAAAGACCACATCCAGAGATTGTATCAAAGTCTTCAGAAAAAAACCCCCGTTCCAGTGTTTGCTAAGAAACAAATAAGAAAGCCTGAAAGAGCTCTGAACTACAGTCTGTAGCCAGTTACACTCTCTTCAGACAGTCAGTTTGGCAAAGAGAGCTAATGTCACAAAAAAAACCCAAAAAGAAATTGTTAGTTATTAGAAAGAGATGTGAAAGTAAAGCAAAGTCTGCCAAAACCTCTAGAAACTAAAATTCCCAAGAAATTTAAGCAGTTTTTCCTTCAATTTGAGATACTCAAAGAGGATAGAAAAAAAAATCCAGAGGAGTATAGTTTCTGATAATGTAGCCTTTTCATTTAGTTCAAAGTACTTAATGATGGTTTGCATGTAGAGTAATTTTTTTTTCTTGTTGCAGCTGAGTGTTTAGTCCTAAAACATAACCCTCACTTATAGATATAGCACAAAACAGAAAGATCAGTGAGTCACCCAGAAAAGGATAGTGAGAATGGGGAGAGAGGAAAAAAAGTCTTTTGAAGCTATCACTACATTAATAAACTAATCTCGCCACCAACAAAAAGGGATAAAACCTTGAGCTGGTCCCAAAGGACAAAGCTACACACAGGTTTCACATTCTTCAAACATCAGAGGTGGTGGTTATGGCCTGAGGTCCACTGTGAATCCACCTCTGCCAGATTTCTACCTGTTCTGCATTTACTTTTTGCCATCTCCTTTGATGTTTGACAAGGCACATCTCTAAGGCCTTTTCAAGATCAATTGGAACCACATACCCCAAAATGTCCGGTCCTTACCACTAACAAGCTCTGTACAGGAAGAGCCTAAAGCACACAATTAGCAAGTGCAGTGTGCACATACGCACCACACCTTGTGCTGCACCTCAGCCTGCTGTCCGAAAAGCAATCGATTCTGCTCTCAGCCACCTCTAGAGCTGAATTTGCTCTGTCATTCCTCACAGGAGACAAAGAGGTTGACCAGGAAATGCCGCATAGTTGACATGAAAATAAGAGTTTTAGACTGAAGTGTCCTTCACCACAGTCTCTCCAGCTAATTTAGATCAGGTTGGCGTGAATGACAGAGGAAACCTACTATTATTTTTTCTCCTGACAGTACAAGGGTTCTAAAAATTACATGCTTCTAATCCCTCATTAGCTGGCGTTTTAAATTCCCAGGCTGTGTAGCTTGCACTCAAGGAGAAAGTGACAAGAGAAGAGTTATAATCCCTGTGGCAAAAGCTGTCACCAAATACCTGCTGGGTGATAAATCCACTAGGCTATTTCAACTAGCTTTTTTTTATGCTTAAACTTCAGGGATGCTACTCAAAATAAGGAAAAATAAATGAAAATGACATGCAATCTAAAATTCATGGCATGTAGCATGACCTGTTTATACCAACTGATACATGATGAGTTCAGTCTTTGAAGGACCCTTCACATCATAGACTAGAAAAAGCAGGGATTGACAAGCTATATATTTTCCTAAATTGTTTTTCTCTCTTTCTCTCAGAAAATGTAGCTTGCAGCACTGCAGCTTGCTTAGAAACTGATCTTACCCTGTAATGGACACTAAGACAAAGCTCTCTATGAAGATGTCCAGCACATTAAAATAAAACTAATAGACCAGTCATCATACTTATTAACTCTGAAATTATATTAAGTTCAATATTCAGCAGAACCAACTTGCACTAACAACAGGCAGGCCAATTGTAAATGATTGAATTTTGCAAATGAACAAGCACAAATAAAAAGCAAAGATAACATCGTCAAATACATTTTAGCTTGTTAAGCTGATAAGCACTATGTGGTTCGCATTATTTCATATTGCATCACATTTGTCACACATTTAGTAAAATTACGGTGCCATAAGCAACATGACACTTACCCACTGTGCACATTGTCATCACTCCAACACAAAGTGGAGTCTAATACCAGGCTGATGCTGGAAGAAACGGTTAGTGGACTTTGAGTCAGAATCACCTCTTTAACTCAATTCAGGGAAAATTGGTAGGGAGCTTGTGTTCAGGTATAATCACAGAATCACAGAAGGGTTGAGGTTGGAAGGGACCTCTGGAGGTCATCCAGCCCAACCACACTGCTCAAGCAGGGCCTTCTACACCAGTTGCCCAGGATCAAATGTGAACAGTATGCACACTTCAGTGGAGAATAAAAAACATTGCATTCCCAAAGATACATTTATCTACCATACAAGAAGAGTTCAAGCAGTGACAGGGGCAGCTTTCTCAGGCTGTGCTATCATCTGCTTTTGACCTTGCTTGTGAGCAGCTAGCCCTTTGGTGAGCAGGGAAGGTTAATCACCTGTATGGGCTGATGTTCTCCCTCGTTGCTTAACATGACAATGAAGATGTCAGATATCAGTGGCTTCTTTTCCTTGATGAAATGATCTTATCATCAGGCACTGAACAGTGCAAGATTTCACATGGACCGCTATTCCACCCGCATATCCCCCAGTCTTGTTATTGCCAGCTTGGGTTGGAAACCCCAAACTCAGGGTTTCTCAAGGTCAAAGAGGATTTTGCAGGCATTGTGCAAGAACTGGATAACAAATAAATTCAAGACTTTACATTTCACATACAACAGCTTGAAATATCTTATAGTTAAGACAGATGAATTTTTGCCAACTGATACATCATCCCTGTAGAAATCAATGGCAACATCTTATATTTACAGAGTACCTTGTGTCAGAGTCTTTAAGCTCTCTATAGAGCAAAACACACAAACATAACAACATTAGTAGTGCTTGGGAAAAATTTCAGTCTACCCTGTGGAGAGTTTTTCTGTCCTCTGATTAGTCAGTTATCTCCTTGAAAAGCCATTTTATTTTTATATAGTTTTATGACTATTATAAGTAGATGTTTTCATTTCTGTCATTTCACAGGGTCTCACATCTCTCAGTAGCATAATGACTGGAAACAATATATACAAGTCTGGAAATTTGCTGATACTGACTTCTATGAATAGGGTAGGCATGGCTCCCTTTGACAAAAAGCAAACCAAGTTTCAAAGCATCTCTCCTTGCAGCTTCTAGTCTCCCTAGGAATTGATCACAAAAGGAAAACAGGAGTCTCTAGTGAACCATGTTGGATGGAAGGCTTACTGCTGCTACAGTCAGTGAATAATGAGTGTAGTAGCAAGGAAAAATGTGTACTGTCAGTAAGGCAATGTCTGAGTATTCCCCAGCAGGATTACTCCAACACAACAATACTACAGATGGCAAGAAAATCTGAATATAGGAGAGGCTGTGAGGGAGATACGTATATACATACATATATATATATGTATACAAAAAATGTAGTCTATGTTTATGGTATGATTGCATTATTGGATCATTCTATATACATGAACACAGTTCATGAATCATTACATTGAAAACAGAACCATTCATGAAGTAGGGTGTTACTGACTCAGAGTAATTTCCATTCCTAAGTGCAGAACACACACCAGGAAAATGCATGGAATGATAATATCAACAAGAGGAGTGAGCTACAGTAATGCAACTTGCTTTTACCAAATAACCACCAAAGAATCAAATTTAATGGTGCTCATGAAGCAATTTCTTCTCCTTGTCTGAACATGTGCCTTCCTCTGCTGAAAAACCTTTTTGAATACTGAGTCCCCTCTGAAGTCCACAGAAAGACTTTGGTGGTCTTTCCACTGAATAGATCAGCTTTTTTGGAGTAAAGAACACTAACAGATGCTTTGATTTCAAGTCTATAGTCACAGATATAGAAGGCAGCAGTGGTTTCCCATAGTTGACAGTTTATTACATTCATTTCAGTGACACAACCACAACGGCAGCCCTCTTCACAGATCAGTGGAAAATGAGGTTCTTCCTGAGCCCTTTTCACTCCATTGAGTAAAATGACCACCAAAAAGAAAGACTGGGATTTGTCTGAGCCACAGCTATGCCTAAGACAGTGCCCCCATGCTCCCTTTTAGGTCAGTTCAGAGGGACAGGCACTTTCAGATGATGATTCAGCTGATCTGATTTACATGCCTGCCTCAGGACGACATTAATTGTCTTCAGCTGTCTGGAGGATGTTACTTCTATCTTTTGTCTGTAAAGTAACTGTCTAAGGTATATTGCAAGACACTTTGGTTAGTAAATAGTGTAGTGACTAGTAATGATGGACAGCATAGCTTGCAGTTTGTGAATAGTTACCATGTGGCACACTGCAGATTCCCAAAGGATCTTAGCACTATAAAAAAAAAACCACAGCAAGGCAGGACAGAAGTAGTCAGCTCCTCTCCAAGTGGAAAAGGGATGTGTCTCCCAAATACCCAAGGTACTGGTCTCTGACAAAAAACGTTAATTGTTTTGCAGAAAGGTTAAATAGGACACTCTCCCTCTGGTAGCACAGCAGTGGAGGACAAAGCTCAGAGCTTTCCTGACAAATTGAAGATACACTTTAAAAAAAAAAAAAAAAAAAAAAAAAAAAAGATGCTCCTCTCTAGAGGCAAATGCAAGTTACTGCACCCAGTCAGGAATGATCACCAACAAATACAAAATGGGAAGATATTAGTTACGCATTCACTATGCTGGAGTGATCTAAGGATTAGTGCAGAGCAAGAGCTGAACTTGAGTCAACAATGTCCTTTCTGTTGTGAAAAAGACACCACCATGCTCAAATACAAAAACAGAACTGTAGCCTGAAGATGCAGAAGGTCATAGGCATTCAGAAGGAGGTGAACAGGCAGAGCAACAGGAATGATCAGGGGACTATAAAAGCGTGTCATATGAGGAAAGACTGAATTAAGTGAGATTGTTTACCCTAAAGAGAAGGCTGAGAGGAACATAATAAAGCTTTCAAGAATGTAAAAGCTGCAAAGAGAAAGAGAGCAATCTTTTGTCCAAATCTGCATTGGGCTGGCCAAAAATAAATTGACTTAACTTTCAGAATCGAAGATCCAGAGAACAGCTGAGGAAAATGTCTGTAGTGGTAAGCACAGTACAGGAATAAAATACAGGGAAGACTCCACCACCAGGGATCTTCATGAGCATGTCAGACCCAGACATGGTGCAGGCTTAGGAGAAGGCCAGAAGAAATAACCACCTGCCTCACATGTTCTTTTCAGGCTTCCACAATGCTCAGAGCCTGTGGTCCCTATCATAGATAATCAGTATTAAGTGACAGTCTCCTCCTGGGCATTTGTTAGTAGACAGCACAGAAAGGGACGACTTCTCCCAAGGACAGAGCTCACTGTGGGATGCTTATGGTATAATTAAAAGTGTACTACAATCCTCTTGTGACAGCACTACCAGCATTGCACTGTATCCACCTTCCCCAGGTCCTCTATGGAGAGTGTGCTACATGCTGAGCCGCTTTACCCACAGAGGTTAGCTCAGGTCACCATTTATTTTGCTACTGGTGAGACTTTTTCATTGGCTTTTGACTAGAATAGAAGGATTCAGACAAATAATTGCCACAGACACAAAGTATGTAGCAACTGAACCCACAGTTCTGAAATAATCAGTTCAGAAATAGCTTGGATAACAAAAAAAGGCCCCACAAACAGCAACATAAAAACAATTGCAGTACAAACAGATGAAAAAACACCACTCTACAGTGTTATTTGACACCTCTCCCTTAAAACATGAAAGTGCCTTTGAAGTACAATGTTAACTGCATACATTATCACATAGTAAAGGAAAGAATAAATAAATGTTGGGGCTTTTTAACAAAACTCTGCTGGAGATGCATTTCTTGCTGAAAATGCATCATTCTGGGTCTCAGGGAGGGCTGAAGGGTGCCATCACATGGGGTTTGTGCTGATGAAACCAGAGGAGCAGTCACAGCGACAGAGATGGTTTGGGGCACTAGTCTGATCTTCCTCTCCTGATCCCAGCATAAGAGCAGGAGCACGAGAGCACTTTTCAAGGACAGCTTTGAGCAGTGCCAGGCCTGTTGTATGTGGCAGGAGAAGAGGCAAAATGCGGCAGCCAAGCAGTGTTGTGCTCCTCAGCTTGTCCCCCCTTCCTTCTGGCACAGAGTGCAGCTCCATTTGAGAAGGCACAGAGGCAGCCACCCCGCGGCCATGCTGACTGCTTGTGGGCAGAGGAGGAGGCAAGCCCCCTCTCCAGTGCAGACACCCTGCCCCTTCCCCACAAGACCATCTCATGGCAGGCAGCAGAGAGGAGCACACGTCCGCTGACTTTCAAACTCTGAATAGCATCATCCATCAACATTTCACACTTATAAGGTGTTTTCTTCTGTATTTTAATTCACAATGTCTTTAAAAGAAATATATTTTGTCTCTAGAAAGGTGTGACATTTAATGAAGCTGCATGATTAAAAGGCTCGTGTCGTAATGACTGAGGTTATTTCAGGGAAATTGTGAGAGATAAGAGACCTGAAAGCCCCTATCATTTTGTATCCTGTACCATATCCACCATGGAGCCTGCAGATCACCCCCTCCCACACCCCCCAAGCAATGGAAGTCTCTTTTTTCTGTGCATTATATTCAGCTGATCTCATCTTGCCAAACTTGTGTTCCTTGCAGTGTGGCAACACAGATCATGAAAGCCCTTTTACTTCCCAGAGAATTAAGCTGACCTCTAAAGCAGTGATCTCCGCACATGAATTAAAAAAAAAAAAAGAAACCACACCAAAGAGCAGACACTGGGCTCATTTAGAGCTTTTCCACCCACCAGCGTGATGGCCGTACCTTGGCTGGCCCTGCAACATGGGGCTGCTCACCTCCAGGCTGCCTCACCATTTAATCATTGAAGATTGCACAGCAGGGGATGTATTTGTACTATTTCAAAACCAGATAATCACTGAATTATGAAACTGAGACATGAAAATAATTTAATAGCCTGCCTGATTTTTCTGGTGAATGCAAATACTTAACCCCACAGGTTAGTAGCACAGTGTAACATGAAAGAGGTGAGGTTATGGCTACACCATTCTGTTGGTCGAGGCCCAGTTTCCTATGTGTTGTGCCCAATTTCCATTTGTAGCCCGGACTGAGCCCAACCAGCTCTCCAGGCTCCCTTGAGCTCCTCACAGGGGAAATAAGGAAGCAAATTACTCAAACCCCTTGTCTCTGTGAACTCAAGCCCCATCTCAATCCCAGCTACCAAAGGCAGTATAGAGGTAGCATGACACATTGGCTAGTTCTGATCTCCATAAAGAGCAGAAGTATATTGACCCATCACCAGAAAAGTTCCAAATTGACTTCACCAAGGGCAAGTCTTGCCTGACCAACCTAATGGCCTTCTATGATGGAGTGACTACATCAGTGGACAAGGGAAGAGCTATGGATGTTGTCTATCCGGACTTCTGTCAGGCCTGCCTTTAACATGGTCCCCCACAACATCCTTCTCTCTAAATTAGAGAGGGGAAGATTTGATGGGTGGACTGTTCAGTGGATGAGGAATTGGCTAGATGGTCATATCCAGAGGGTAGCGGTCAACAGCTCGATGTCCAGATGGAGATCGGTGACAAGCGGTGTCCCTCAGGGGTCCGTACTGGGACAGTGCTCTTTAATATCTTCATCAATGACATAGACAGTGGGATTGAGTGCACCCTCAGCAAGTTCGCATTTGACACCAAGCTGAGTGGTGTGGTCGACACTCCTGAGGGACAGGATGCCATCCAGAGGGACCTGGACAAACTAGAAGTGGGCCCATGTGAATCTCATGAGATTCAAATCAACAAGGCCAAGTGCAAGGTCCTGCACCTGGGTCAGGGCAACCCCTGGTATGACAGGGGGATGAAAGGACTGAGAGCAGCCCTGCAGAGAAGGACTTGCGGATACTGGTGGACGAAAAGCTGAACATGAGCCAGCAATGTGCACTCGCAGACCAGAAAGCCCATCGTATCTTGGACTGCATCAACAGAAGTGTGGCCAGCAGGTCGAGGGAGGTGATTCTGCCCCTCTACTCTGCTCTGGTGAGACCCTACCTGCAGTACCGTGTCCAGCTTTGGAGCCCTCAGCACAGGAAAGGCATGGACCTGTTGGAGTGGGTCCAGAGGAGGGCCACAAAAATTATCAGAGTGATGGAACACTTCTCCTGTGAAGAAAGGCTGAGAGAGTTGAGGAGCTTTCAAAGGCTGAATTACATCCATGGGAAAAATAAACTGCTTCCCTTCAATGTCGCCACAGCTATCACTGACAAGATGCATAGAGTTGCACAAGTCACGCAAGAGGAAATCTAAACAAATATTCAAACCTTAGTAAGAGATATTAAGAATACACATATGAAAAAAAGACATCAAAGAACTGCAGACTCTCCATTGGCCACCTATGAATTGTCTGTATTTACTACAGATATAGTATACATTTTTTCCTTGATAATATGACTTTTCTTCTTGATGCATGCTGTTTCAGGCTTAGCTTCATTATTAAAGTGGACCTTCCATAGGTGCTTCAGCTAGACTCCTCTTGTGCCACTAATGTGAATGCTTAGAGGATGTGGCCAAGAATCTGCGATAATTTGAAGGTGGCTTGTGTTTTTTAAATAAAGAATACCTGGCATTATCACACACTAATGGCAAGATGATTTGGAAGCCTTCTTATTTCTGTGACTGAGGGGATTCCTAACTGCACAGATGTGCAGTTTCCACCACAAATGGAAGAGACATTTCTGAATGGAAAGTATGCCATACTTGTCATGTGCTTTTTTCTGCTGCCTTCCTCTGAGGCATCTGGTACTAGATCACAGCATGGATCTGGACTATGCTGATCTTGGTTCCTGTCCAGCCTGGAAGCTCTTGGGTTCTGGCAGCTCTTTGTTCCCCTTCTAGCCCTGTGTAACTGCTGCTTTCAGCTGTGTTGTGTGGGAGAGAGTATTTCTTTCTGAAAAAGTAGCCAGCTCTTCATGTTGAATCTGTTGCAATGTCCATTCCAGTAGGGTAAGGAAATTATCTGAATGTAACAGCTAGTGATGCCACAAGATCAAGTGCTACAAAATTTATTCCTATAAATATATTACTTTCAAGGGCAGGACATCCAGGCACACCTTAATATTTCTCCCTTACGTGAAATGCCTGGTGCTGAGACTAGGATTCTTTTTTTCCCCAGTTGATGCTCTCTCACACATCCTGTAAAGTCTTATACTGCTGCCAGCCATGAAAGCAGTCATTGGCAAAACTGCACAGGCTGTTCAGCTTCATTTCGTTTTGTTGTTGAGAGCACAGTTTGATGTATATTTGTTTTGTTGGGTGCTTCAAGTTTGCTAGTAAAGCTGGTTGAGTTGGGGTTCTCTGTTTCAGTTTGCTTAACTTCTTGCCTTTCAGTTTTTAATATCATGCTAAGCCAATTTACTGTAAAGAAATGAACAGAGGCACATGCATGGTGATAAAGAATAGATATTTATTCTATGGTAACAGCTATTCTTCAGATGTTTTGCCCACATGTATGCAAGACCAGAATGTTTTTAAGAAAAGCATCTCCTGATGCCCATCCCAAAAATTCCAGTTGCATATCTAGAGGTCAGATTGACTGAAGGATGCTTAAACATTTGTCCTTTTTTCTTGGCAAAAGCCACCTTTCAACTTAAACCTCCTTATGAGGGCATCTTCTACTACCTTGTGATTTTCTGAACTGTTTGGATGGACTCTTTACCTCCCACTGAACTGGAAAACTGGTAGTTATAGACACATTTTTAATAGATTAATATATATTAATCAAACTTTGTTTCACAGATAGCAATGTATTAACTTCTTAATATACAGATAAACAGTTCATGTTTCATCCATTTACAGAAAGGCATGAGCTATGGTACATGGTGTCTCTTTGGCACTGTCTAGGATGTTCCTCCACTGACCTAGGCTGAGCCTGCCTAGATACCTCAGTTAAGTCTTTTAAGTTAGGTAACATGAAACTGGGGTTTTATCCTTCTAGATACAATGTAAGGACACCCTGCCCTCAGATCTAACTCTCTTCAGTTCTTTTTATCAAAGCAACACCCACTAAAAAGGTAGTGTCTGTGAAGAAATAGTACAGAAATCACAATACAAGGGGTTCAACTGGGCTGAATGTGGTTTAAAATTGTGCTTAACATCAACTTCATCATATTGTTTATTTCAATATATCTTTTTT
>VZTL01026832.1:0-13581 GCA_013400535.1 Scopus umbretta
CCGCGCCCGGGGAAGGCAAGCCGGCGCTGCGCTGCCAGAGGCGGCCGAGGAGCCCGAGCCCGCCCGCTCCGTCCGCCCCGGCGGCAATCCCTGGCCCCGGGGTGGGCGCCCCTGAAGGCGGGCGGCAGTCGTGTGCGCTAGCGCACTCACCGCCTTTTTAGAACCGCTGTGGTTTCCGCGGGGGGCCGGAGCGGGAGCCCCCGCAGCGGGCTGCCCGCGGCCCCGCCGACCCCTCCCGGCGTTCCCGGCATCGGCCCCTCGCTTCTCCGAGCCCGGTTCTGAAGGCAGGACACTGCCAGCCCGCCCGGGGACCGACTGCTCGCACTACACACAAGATGGCGTGCCACTGAAAAGGAGCCCGCCGCAGCCTTCCTCCGACCCCTGCCCAGGGACAGACAGACAGCCCCCTCCACGGTAGTAGTACCGTCGGACTCACCGTCTCGGGAGCATCCCCTAGCAGGAGAAATTAGAGAGCGGCGGGAGAAAGGGAGAACCAGCAAGCGCCTCTAGAGCGAGGGGCTTTGCAGAAGCGGCGAGAAAGACTTGAAGCCTTCGTGCAAGGACGGAACCTGCCCCAGCGGCTCAGGGCGCTCAGCCGCTTGCCTGTGTAAGTGCTCTGACTGTATTTGCTTAGCAAAGTCTTAATCATGTTTTATATTACTCTCCTCTCCCATTTTCCTCCCTTATCATGGGTCGCACTGAATTTTAGATTCGATTACAGACTCTGCGGGCTAGAGATCACCCTTTGTTAGTACGAACGGCTGTAGTTGGGACCGATGAGCTACGCTGCAGTTAGGTCACTCCAATGGCTGGCTGGCTGGTTTTTCCCTAATGTTTGGGTTGACCTCTGTAACTGGGACGTCCCAGCTACGTTTCTCACTGAATAACCGGATCTCTGGTTACAGATCCACTGTTTTATACTGTTCCTCCAAGCGATACATAAGCAGTTCTTTCAGTCTCCCCTTGTAAGCGATGTTCCCGTTAACGTTTCATTTGCTTTTGTCACATTGCAAAAGCAGTCAGCGGGAGGCATGTCCAGCTCAGCCTCTGTCCTAAGGGGTGAGGAACCCAGCGATGCCTTTTCCTACGTAAGAGTAGCGGGAGGTGAGGTGCCACTTGGAAAGCAGGTGCACTGAGTGCATTTACTGAGACTCCAAACATTTTTCCAGTAAAAGCTGTAGGCCAGAGTTGCCTCAGGGAGTTTCCTCGGGCCCTCGGCATCCTGGGTCTGAGATGGCTCAGAGGTCACGGGAAGACCTGGGGGAGGTAGCTTAAAGTCTCCCCTCCCAAAGTCTCAGAGGTGGAATCACTGCTCCACCTCCCCACCTGCTGCTCCTTCTGCTGCCCCTCTCAGCTTTCCCCGTGGCGTGGTGAGAGTTCGTCTGCCCCGGGCTCCACAGCGCGCTCGCGGCGCAGCCTTCTCCGCCTGCCTCCAGTTTATTACCAGTTTATGAGTCGGGACCCAAAACTGCAGAACCCATCATCCCATCGTTGGTCTTGCTGCAGCATGTGCCAGCGCCCACAGTTCTTTAACAAAAACACTGGCAAAATTATCTTGGGATTGAAATTGGTTATTAACCATATGGTTAATATTTTCTCTAGGCTGCCCCTGCCCCAATGCTGGCTCCCAGTGCCCTTGGCTCCCACTTGCAGGGTCACTGTAGATTATTTCCCCTCCCGCCCCGCATTCGCAAGGGAGTTTAACCCTGGTGACGGGCGTTACACCCGGCTCTTTCAGCTTCTGAGCTTTCCGAACGGTTACATGGGTTTGTCTTCCTGCTTTCAGCTTTTACTCCTTCCCAATATTTTATAATTAGAAAATTCAGAAAATTTATTAGGATTTTTAACAATTTTGTGCTCACGCACCCCCAAATCCCGTGGAAATTTGCTGGGTGCTTTTCCCCCGACTTATTAAATTCCATTAGTCCCACCACATAGCTAGGA
Source organism: Scopus umbretta (assembly GCA_013400535.1). Taxonomy (NCBI): domain Eukaryota; kingdom Metazoa; phylum Chordata; class Aves; order Pelecaniformes; family Scopidae; genus Scopus; species Scopus umbretta. Next base: position 1,945 of record VZTL01026832.1, read on the forward strand.
GCGCAGCCCTTAACCCATCTGCCTGTCATATAACAGGGAAAATTTATTTAAGGTTGAGGCTTTCCTAAGCAAGAAACCGGACGATGTCATTGCTCCTGACCAGGCTCTGCGTTCCCTGCAGTCAGATTAGACTTGATCAAACATACTGGCCACTTATGTACGAGAGTCATCCTTAGATGACCTTAGATGAACCAAAGGGTTAATCCCACAGGAAATTGGAAATGAAACTTCTAGTGGAAAAATGCAGTAGCTGGTGAGCAGAGAGGACATGGGCACTCCTGGGGAACTGGTAGGGGTGAGAACAGGAGGACACAGTTCTTCCTCTTACATCCTCAGACCATTCCCTCCCTCCTTTATGGTTGGAGTTGAATGCTGGTGCGTGTAGGGAATGGAAACGAGAGTGGTGTGGTGCTGCTCGGCCTCCCTTTTGGCAGAAGCTTCCCATTTCTTGTGAAGGGGCTTCTACCCTGGTCCATAACTCTGCTGCTAAAACAAGCCTGGGAGACCCCTTGCAGCCTTATCAGTATTCAGCTGGATCAACCTCTTGAGGACATTCCAAAGTGAGGACAGGTTTCAGGTTCCTGTAGATACCTTTCCCTCTTAGAGCAGAGAGCTCCTGGTGCCTTCTAGAGGATGCTCCAACCAATTGCCTGGGGGGCTCCAGAGCTCGGCACCAGCAGCTCCTGTACCAGGTCCTCCTCCGTCCCAGCACCCACGTGCCACCTGGGAACCGTGATCTCCAGCTGCGAGGTGGGCATCCCATCCTGGGGCTCGCAGCCCCAGCCCTATCTCCAGCAGAGCCTGGAGGCCAGCGCTGGCTCCTTGCCTGACACCTGGGAGCTTGCGCAGCCACTGGAGAGGAGGTGTAAGGTGGTCCCTAAATAAAACATCGTTAAGGCAGCGGGCAGCTGCATTTGATGTTTCTCAACAGTCTTGAGGCATAAACAACAAGAGGAATGTATGACAGCAATCCCGGCTGGGAGGGAGAAGGTCTCGGGTGAGGTCTGGTTCTCAGAGAAAAGCCTAAAAATTCTTCTGGGGGCTAAGGGGGTCGAAAGAAAAAGAGAAATGCCTTTGGCCACTTAATAAAAGAAAAAATAACCACAACTTTAAAAAATAAGAGTTAAAAATAAAATGGAAAAGAACTATAAGCAAAGGATTAAAGAACATTTCTCTCCTTCATGTTTCCCCTCCCCACCACAAAAAAAATTTGTTGTGGTCGAGTTTTTTATATTTCAGAATTTCAAATAAAGTTGACTTTTAAATCTTCCCCCAACATCTGGTTTGTAATTAAAGGAGCAGTAAATAGGAGGGAGACAGAAGCCGTCTCAGAAGCCTGTCCTTGATACATGACTCTCCAGCAATATAGCTTGATGAGCGATACCACCCCCAGGCTCCGGCACTTACACAAACAAAATCCAGGCTGGGTTTGGTGGCAGCATAAGCCGTTTCATCTTCCCCCTAGAAGGAGGCTGCCAATTGTCTTGCTGGGGTTGGGGATGTGATGCTGGTGACAGACATGGAAGGAAATATCTGCATTATGAGGATATGGATTGCCTAATATAACTGACCTTGCTGGTAGCTTAATCATGTTTTGTTTTACCTGAGGACAATCTGCCTCGAGGGGAAAATGATGCTAACAGCTGCTGTGTTTTCTTCATTGCTCAAATATTAACAAAAAGCTTTCTGTAAGAGAAGGTTGGAAACACTGTTCTGTGAAGGTGCTCGGGCTAGAGGGATTTGAAGGGACTTTAAGACACTACAAAAGCCTCCAGACTTCCTCTTTTTTGTAAATGAAGTGATGCTGTTGGTGTTGCCACGCTGCCATCCCTAAGCTAGCATTGGGAGGACAGTGACGCTGTGGCTCCCGTCCCTACTCCGTAAGTAAGCAGCAGCGTAAAGGTCAAATGAGCACTCCCACGCCCCGGCTTTTCCTCACCTCCGTCTGCATTAGCCCATCACGGGGGCACCACGTCCTCTCCAGGGAGCAGCCCGGCATTCCCAAACTCATACGAGTCATCCGAGAGCCTCGATGGGACCATTATGACTTTTGTTATTTCATTACGGATTTCAGCTCGTACCCCACAGGCTGAAGCCATTTGCCATGACAAATTTGCCCATAATGGAGTTATTTATTGCTCTCACCATGTCATAAATAGGAAGCTTTGGCTTCCTTCGGCATGAGATACTCAGCAGTCTGTTTCCTACAAACATCATTATATGTTGTAATTCACTGGAAAAGATACTCCTTGTACAGAAAGGTCATGCTTATTAATTACATGAATAGCAATAGTGGCTTTCAGCAAGGCTGAGTCCCAGCTGCGCTTGTGCAGATGTACATGCAGATAGGTGGACAGTTCTGCATGCAAAGAGAGCAACAACCAAAGAGACAGGAAGACGAGACAGCAGGAGGATGGGAGGAATGAAGCTCCTGAGTGGTGCCTGTGCCGCACGCTGGGCTGGGAAGCTCTGTGCCGGTCTCCAGTAAAGTTCAGGCAGGACAGAGAAACCCGCGGTTTGCTTGATCTCCCCAAAGGGCTCAATCCAGGGGGCTTTTGGAAAGCAGGACCAGGTGAATCACAGCCACAAATACTTTGTTATGGCCACATTTCATCCTGTTCTTGTGCTGGCACTGGAGCACATCCAATTCTGCAGGGACGCAGTGCAGGGAGCTGAGCCCTCAGGAGAATATTTACCTTTTTCTTCTTTTTCCCCTCCAAGAATTTTTTCACACCCCTGTGCCAAGGCCAGCTTCCCCCATAAAATTCCTCTGGCTCAGAGGGGCAATAGGCAATTCCCCAGGGCTGCTGCCCAAGACCTGTCGCACATCCCCACTCCATGGTACCCTGTCTACTTCTCCCTCTATTTTCTTCAGGTCCCACCAAATTCCCAGTTCCCGCTCCTGCCCGAGCTGCAGGTAGCTCCTGCCAGAAGGCTGTTATTGCAGCTTTGCTTGCCTATGCAAAGGAATGGCGGGAATTACTGAGGAATACAGAGCAGGTACGTCCTGGCCACTGCAAGGCGGATGGCGGTCTAGGAGCCATCATTGCCAGCAACAGTTGCAAAGGGGCAGATGGAGCACGGGAGACAGCGATAAGGAAAAACCGTGGCAGGGAATGGGAGAAGGAGAGCAAACCAGCACAGAAAGCTGGCTAGAAACAACTGGGCAGAGCAGCACCCTAAAGAAACAAGCAGGAAAACTGCGTTACAAGGAAATAAATCACATGTGAGCTGGGCGCCTGCATCTCACAAAAGCAACACGGAGGGCGAGAGCTCCCAAAAGGGACTGGCAATTCGTCTCTGTGCAGGGAGTATGAAGGAGAAGGGCAAAGGAAAGGCAGCGCTGAGCCAGAGACCTGCTGCTCTTTTTAGAAAGCACATCTCCAGCTTCTGAGATCAGTCACCCTGCTCATCCCCAAGGTGAGACCTGGCAAACGCCCATCGTGCACGAAGCTTCAGAGGGGGGAGGCTGCAGCGCTGGCTCTTGAAAGGTGCATCAGGCTGGAGGCTCTGCCTGCCTTTGGTGGGTCAACACCCGTGGGCAGCCCAGAGGGGCAACGACAAAACGCTCTGCTGGCTGATGAGGTCGGAAAAGGCAAAGTGTGGCAGCGCCTCGGGATGATCCACAGCCAAAGGTCCTCTTCAGCGGCGCCCTCCTCCCCGGGGAGCCAGCGCCTGCCGCAGAGGGCGAGGGCAGCGGTGGCTGGAGGGTGTCTCCAGCGGAGCCCGAGGGGAAGAGCAGCACCAAGCAGAAATCGTTACCTTTTGCAGACCAAAAAAATCAAGCATGAATCTCCTTGTTTTGAAAATATTTTTTCCAGTTAGGACTTAGTGCTGTTTACTCCAAAGTCAGACAAAACACAAGGGACTCAAAACCAGCATCAGGCTCTAAGTACTGCAAACCTAAGTGATCCCTAGCAGTTGCCGTACAGGATTCTCCAAATACATCTATTTCGCTTCTTTCATGACATTTGATTAAAGTCTCGCTATCCTGACTATTAATTAAAGTGCTTGGAGGCCAGGCCCAAATTTCACTTCCCCTCCCAAGTTCACCGGCTCCATCCTCCTCCTCCTCCTCCTGCTCCAAATATGTTTTGCTATAAATTACTGGCACTGTTTCTGTTGATAGTCAACATAATCAAACATTTGTAAGCATGCTGTCTCTTCAATCTGTTCAGTTGATGCACTTTACCTGATCTTTCATTAAAGTAATCAAAACACTTGCTGTGCCGCGTCTAATGAATGTTGCATGTATGATTAAGTACTTTCATTCATATTGCAAGTTTGATTTAATGTAATCTGCCTTTCAGACAGCCATTAGCCTAGCTCCTGCGTGAATTCGATTAATTGGCTGAATTCTTCCAGATGTCCATTAAGTATTACAGGAATTTCTATGTAAAAACAGCAGGGACCGTCTAGCGGAGAAGCAAACAATGATATGTTATATTGCTGCCATGACTTACAAAAAGCTAGATTCATTTTCATTAATAAAACATCTGTACTCCTGCACAGCTATGCATCAAGATGCATTTATTTTATATGTTTATTTCTCTTATGACTATAAATAGACAGTTAAACAGAAGCACAGTATGTTCAGTTGGAAGATACACAAGAAGAACTGTATCAGAAATGAAAACAGCAGTAAAGAATAGTGGAGTTAGGGCTTAAAATAAGCATTGGGCGTTGTAGGAAACAAGGCAGCGACTTCTACGGCTGTGTGGTATTTTTTCGCATAAAGGCATTTTTCTTTAGACTGTTAAGAATCTGCGAAACGGTCGTCTCTCGGGTTGAAATGTCCTGTGCCCGGTTTATGTTTACAAGGCTCATCGCACCTCTAAGTGGGAGCGAAATGCAGTTCGGCATTTTTAAATGGTACAGGGTAAAGAGAAAAATTGCCATTAAAATAAACAAGTCTTAGAAATTTTTTCTTAATTCTCAAAATGGGGATTTTCTTCTGGTTTTGTTGTTTTGCTTNAAGTACCGCTCCCACGCTGGGGAAATTATTGCCTCTTTCCACCACGTCAGGATTTTACTGACCCTTGTCCAAAATAGCAGGAGCTGGTACAAGCCAGTTCATTTTCAAAGGCTGTTTAATAAATGCTTGACTTGCATCTAAAAATATTGTTCAGCAAAACTCGGGCTGTACAACAAAAGGAATTGGGATTTGCTAAACCGTAACTCCTGTTTTCTTCCAGCAGCTCATATGGTCACAACGCTGGCTAACAGCTTGCTTGTTTATTTACACGGTCTCTTTTGGTTTCACTTCTTTCTCTGTTTCTTGCTTTTGTTGCCATGTTCTCTATTATTCCCTTACAGCAAACACACCCATAAAAATACAGTATTACTATATATTATTATTATTATTATATTATATTATATTATATTGTATTATATTGTATTATAATGTTATATTATATTATATTATTATCAATATTATCTGTATTCTGCTATGAAAAACACTTTCAGACAAATATTCTACCATAGTTGTACTTTAAGACCTTGCTCAGTACTCATGTATCCTCACAAAAGTATGGCCCGACCAAACCTAAATCTTTACTCTAACCCTTTGCAATGGTCTCGTACCAATGACAGGGGGGAAAAGCAAAACACAGACACTTGGTTGACTACCTTGATGTCTGTTACAGAGGGATTTTCTTAGCAGGGAGAGCAGTGGGTTGACTGGAGAAGGGGAGCGGATGCAGGAGTGAGGGGCGAGCAGGAGGCGAGAGAGGCTTTTCCCGGCACGCCGCCGCAGCCTTGGCAGCACCATCAGGAGAAACACTTTGCCCCTTTGAAACGCATCAGAAATCTGATTCTCAACTCAATGCAAACAGTCCCAAGGTTTTCGCACAGAAGAAAATGGCGAAAATATCATGTATAGGTGACCAATCTAAAAATTAAATGCAGCAAAGCAAACCGAGCCTTTGCTAGTTTCCAGTGCTGTGTGTTTTTCAAGGCAAATGTGGAAAAGTCACATCTTCCTTTGAAGCCCGAGAGACTGAAAAATTAAATCAGGGGGCTTTGTTATTGAAGTTTTTCTAATACAAATGTTTTGAAATCCCTGCCTTTCATGTGTCTCTGACAAATAAGCAGAAATGTGTGATGAATCATCTTCGCTTTTAATTCCTTTAATAGATTCTTATCTCACCCACTAACGTCTAAATAATTTTTGTTTCTGTAACAATCCCTTCCTCAGTAGTAAATATTGCTCTCAGACAACATCTTTTTTTGGAGGTTCATTATGTTCATTCTCTGGCTGAGACTCATTATACTCAGTTATTTATTTAAAAGAACAAAATGACAGCAAATGCCTGCATTTATCATGTCTCCCTTTACACATTTATAAAATATATTTCAGCGAGAAGGCCCAGCCGCTCTCACGGTTTTGAAAAAAACAGCTGGCCTTCCTTTCTAGCCATCGCTCCCTGAGAAAGGAATAGTTAAAGCCAGTGGTAGAGCCTAACTTGCTCACTAAATGAGACTCCAGTGACGCTAATGGGAGATTTGGCAAAGACAGGAAAATAATTTATGAACTATTTGAATTTTTTCAATTACAAAATAAAAAGCTTTGGGAATGATAATGAAGAAAGAAGCAGATGAAAATGGCATGGTGAAATGATATATGTGGAACCAGCCCAAGAAATAATTTGGATACCTAAGGACAGGTTTGAATCTTCCTGAACTACCAAAGTGTCACCCATCTCACGGAAGAGCTTACCAAAAAAAGTTCACAATTTTTCCACAGGAAAAACCCCTCAGCCCTTTAAACTAACAGTTCACTAATCCAGCATTCATGGAGTGGCTTCTGTTCATGTTGTTCCTGTCTCCTAGACCAAATCCCAAGTCCTACAGTGGCACCCATTTCTGTTCGCACCCAACTACATCTGGCCCCGCAGAAGAGAAGTGCTAACTGGCCCACAGTCATAGCAAAAGGTTATCGCCATACCTGTATAGATTATAATCAGCATAATTATAAAAATGGAGAGCGGCTTGGCCCCAGGGAGCTGTAAAAATACATTTTAACTAGGCCACTGATATAATAGAGACAAGATGAAAAACAAGAGAGGAGGGCAAAGGTTCGGCTGTGTGGCCATTCTGGGAACCGACAGAAAAACAAGAACAAAGCTATTCAGAGCAGGTCATTAAAGAAAAAAAAAAAATCATCTAAACCGAGTCTAAAAGATAGGAAGTAGAAATATGACACGGTAGCTTACAAAGCAGAGGTCAAGAAGACATCAGTAATTAATGATGAAAAGATAAAGAACTAAGCACTTAATTTCAAAGAAATAGTCAGGGAAGGCATAATGGTACTGTGAGCAGGAAAAAAGATTTTTCAGTAAATGAAAATGAATGAGATCTCAATAGAGGAAAAATGGATAATTGAAAAAGTAGAAGAACTGTAAATTGCTGTAGAAATTCACCTGGAACATAAATCAGTTATTTAGGACTGAGGGTGAAATACAGTTTTGAATTGATCCATTTTTTCAAAGGGACCTCCAGGTGCACACCACCAATTTTGCTCTGATATTGTTCCACATCCAGTTTTTGTGCACGGAAAATACAGGTGAAAATGTCTACTGTGTTTGGAAGTTTAAAGACTACTTTCTGAAATGCAGACCAATGGATTTTACTTCTGTTTCATCAAGAGATGCCTACTGAAAGGAAAAGAGGTTGGAAGCACAAGCCCAGAAAAAATGGAGAAGAGCAGATATTTTGAAATAGCAGACCCAACTCCATCAGCATCTTCCCATGTTTTCTTTTTTGTTTTCTGAGCTGCAGCTTCAGATAAGCAAAACTAGGTAATGCAGAGTATAAACCAGCAGTGGACAGCCTAGACCTGTACAGCCTCAGTTGTTCTTTGGAGTTGTAACAAAAGGAGTACATTTCAAGGAAAAAAAAAATAACAAAAAGATGGGGCAAAGGTATGGCTTTCCCACAGTTGCTGGTGCAGGAGATTGTCCTACCACCTCCACCAGGAGAAGATGAGGAAGAGTGAATAATTTATATTACAGAATTGTTTCAGTTTATTTCCGTTAAGCCCGTTTTACTTTTCTCCAAGTACTGTATGAGAAGACTCCTTTACAAAAACCCACGGTTGTGTTAAGTGTCATCTTAAGCAGGTCACGTTTTTTAGAAAAATCAAACCTAGCCTGCCCCTCTCTTGGTGGAGTCCCCTGATGCTGGTAAGCAGATCTCCAGAATGCAGGATGGCAGAGCCCTGCAGCGGGGCACACAGGGCAGTGGAAAATTTATCTGCTCTTCGGAAGAAGCTGCCGCACCAGAGGTTTGATGTATTATGTAGTAATGCTCAAGCCCTTCCACCAGACAGTGACTGCTCCAGCCCTATCAGAAGGATTAATAACCACATCACCCTGCTACTGCAGAGCCAGCTCAGATGCTGTGATTCCCAGGGGCTGGACCACAACACTGAACTTGTACATGAAGAAGTAATCTGAGGTGTCGCAGACTGTAAAATATAGCGAGGCTTTTCTGGGACAAGATTGGTGACAGATACACCTGGTACAGCTGTGGATCTCGGGCAATGAAGGAGGATGTACGTGGTAGCTGCTCTGTGTAAAATTGACCTGGTTTAGCAGAACAGACATGGTGCCATCTCTCAAATACTGTTTTTCAGTAGCACATCTGTGTGTGGATCCAGGAAAAGAGTCCATGATATTCTGCATGTCAATGGGACTTGGCAAAATTAAGAGTCCACCATCTCCAGAAACCAAGTAAAAGAAATCCTAGCAGCTGTAAGTGTTGAGTGAAGGCATAAAGCCCTTAAACACCATAAGTCACCCCGGGTGCATCTCTCTCTGGATGCTGAGCCATAATCTCCAAGCGCCCGGCACTTGTAGAGGCTTAATCCCTTTCAACAACGGGATGAGCTGGGAGCTGCATCCTTTCAGGATTTACATAACACCCCAGCACACATGTCTTTCAGGAGGATCAGAGCTGCTTAGTATGTCCTGAATTCACATTTTTGCAGCCATTCTGTTTATAACCATGTCTCTGTCCCCAGTGGGAAGCCCCGAGTCACTGACGTCGCCCTGAGCCCACCAGCACGGCAGGCTACAGTCTTCACAGCCGGCTCAGCTCAGCAGAAAGCACTTCTGCACTCCGTGTCCTGGGTGCGACCGTTGCCCTGACACACTGCACACCTCCTCATGGCCACCTCCCTGCGACCCCACCAAACGCACGCAGATTTTGTCTCCTCTAAAGAGGCTGCAGTGGGAACACGTAAGAGGATTCTGGAGTTGGAGGCAGTTGCCTGGGGAGGGGCGATGGCTAACTGGTATCTCTTGTGAAAAGCAAGCCAAGGGATACCAGTGCGAGCCAGGGACACAATCTTATTTAACCTTGCCTCGTCCTTTATTGGCCTTTTTCTGGGCGATTCTTCTGTTGCACCCTTACCTTAAGTGTGATCTCCACTACAGAGCTCCATGGTTGTGCTCCATTGCTCCATGGCACTACAATAAGCCATATTTTAATTGTGTCAGTATGGACACTGCATCCAGTGGAATGAAGTTTGATTTGAAACTAAACTGCTTTCTGGTGAAGTTGTTAGTTCCTTTGAAAGGGAGAAGCAAGCCTGACGTCAGCTTTCCTCACTTTAATTACTGTAAGTGTTTTCTTTGTGCCAGCAATCTCCCATGGATGCAACAATCAATTCTCAGGACAAGGATAGATGAACAACTAACACATCTGAACTGAAAAGAGAAGAGAAAAGAGGTATGAAATAGAGAAAAAAAAAATACAATGAAAATTAGCCCAACCTTTCATTGTCAGTTGACATCCCTGCATCTTCCTTTTCCCATCAACTGTTTTTCTTTGTTCTTCTCTTCTATGTCCAAGTAGCTGCTTTGCCTGCAAACTGGCAGATTCACAGAGCTCCTTTGGCTCTTCTTCAGCAGCACAAGGCACTTGTCTCTAGCTGCAGAGACCTTCTTTTATTTTGCCAGGGACATATTCCAGCATTATTAACTGTGGGATTTCCAACAGAAGTTTTAACCTCGCAAGACTTTTCCAAATCTACAGCAGCAACACTGGAAAGTACACACACAGGCGGATCGTCCCCTAACCCCCCACTTGGGAGAACAGGGCTGTAACAAGAAAGTGAGGAAGAAACTTGGAAATGTAACAACAAACAAATCAGATTGGACATTATTAAAGTCTGTCCTGAAAATTTAATTATTTTGCCTTGCCTATTTGTTTTTGCAACATGCAATATAATCCTATTCCTTACATCACAGCATACAAAACCCTGTAAGAATTACAAATATTAAAAAGTGGCTTGTTCTCTTTCTCCGCCTGCTTCAGTTCCTGTTAAAGCAATTAGCTCTACTTCTGTAAAAGATGCTGAAAATACGTATTTGGCACTTGCATGCTAAATACCTGATGCTACAACGATCAGAGTTCCCTAAATCTGATCTGTCACCAGAGGCATTGCATAAAACCAATTCAAGCAGCAGCGAAAGAGTGCAGGTACATGCCTAACAGCTAGGCCTGGACAGTTACTGATTTTATGCAAACCCGGTAAATAGGGTAGAGTCAAAATCAGCATTATTGTAATCTTACAGAAAAGCACAAAATGTCCTCATCTCACTTAACGGCTCACTTGAACCACTGTCTGTGCTTGGGCACATGCGTATGCTGGAAAAGTGGTACTTATTTTCCATCTCTTGTCCAGTTACAAGTTTCACCACAGAGTCCTGCAAATGCCTGGAGTACTGAAACCATGCATGGGCCAAGTACCTGCTGCTGGACAACACTTCAGAATAGGGCAGACCTGAGAAAGTCAAAAAGCCCGGCACCCCCAAGCCCTCTCCTGACCACGGAGCGGGTATAGGCTGAGTTGGTCAGAGAACAAGCACCTTCCAACCCTGTTCCACCTTCAGCCTCGCCGCTGGGAGTCAATGGGCCCGAGGGGATGTTCTCCAAGTGCTTTACCTCGGCAGTTGAAATACATGTCTAGTTCTTTGCTTACAGACCTTGGGGCACTTAAAATTGAGGGAAAATCCTCCATGGATATTTTTGTGGAGAAAAATGGGGCAGAGCATTAGCTTGCTCAAGATAATCAGAGTGAGAGCCAGAGCTGGACCAGAGGTTTATTCAGCACCAGACCTGCACAGCACCCTCGGGGTCATGGGCTGCAGCCTGTGCCTGGTGCCCAAGGGGGCATTGCTGGCGTCCACCCCAGCCCCCTGACTCTTCAAGACAACCCACCCGTGGAGCAGAGAGGGAGATAAAAAGGGAAGAATTGAATGAATATTCATGTCTCAGCTTCAGGAGGGTTTGAGGTGTGCTTAGACCCGCAGAAATACTGTGGCTCAGACATGCTTAGAGTAGATACCTGCTAGAGCACAGCCAGAGGAACAAATACAGAGATACAGAGAGCTCACAGCAGAAACACAGCAGTAAAAGGAAACAAAGATGAATGTACAATGGGTCTGTTTATCATTTCAAAATACTGTCATAGAAAAAGAAACACAAAAGAAGACAGATATTATTTGTCCCCATCATCCCCCTGCCCCCGCCAAAAAAAAAAAAAAGGGAAATGTTGGCTGTCAGTCAGTATCTTTCAGATCTAGATTTTTGGAGGGGGGCGTGTCAGCAAACCAAAACACAAACAAATAC
>VZTL01026837.1:8521-34734 GCA_013400535.1 Scopus umbretta
TGAGGATTAGGGACAGGGGATGTGTGTCCCCACTTGGCATGAGGTTGGGGATGTGATGCTGCTGGGCTTGGATGCACCAGGATCTCACTCCCACCCTGCTCCCAGACAGGCACATGGCTCGCTCCTTCGGTATCTTTTATTAATGTATAGAAAATGCATTAAAAAAAGGAACTATACATAGCCTAAGAGCGGTCAGGACTAAAAATACTAGTTAACAATGGTTAACAAGCGTCAATCCCATTCTCCAAGCTACGTTTTCATTACAGGGTGGGGAGGGTTGTTTAATATATTAATTTATTTATATTATTTATTTTATTTATGCATTTATTTGCTTTTATCTTCCCCCTCGTTTGGTTGTTGGTTTGTGTTTGAGTTCGTCAGAACCTGTCCAAGAGATTTTGTTGCCTCTGTTATTTGTGGTTTTAAGTTTTTTTAAAGTAACAAACACAATTCCAGGGTAACACCTGTACACAGGGGGCTGCTTGTTTGTTTGTTTATGTCTCCATGTCACCATCCTTCTGGGAAACCACTGACACCTGGAGAGCTGCAGGCTGGGTACTGAGATGGGTCTGGCCATGGGCATCTCCCCAGGGAAGAGCCTTTCCCTCCCCCTTACCAAGGGGCAAGGAGCTGCCACCACCATCTGCACTGTCAGGTTTAAGAAGCGGGGAAGGTGACCCTGGAAGGTACCAGTAGTCCCCAAGGGGCTCAGTTGGGTTTGATGACCACCCTGGGGTGCATGGTTGGCAGAAACAAGGATGGGTTTCTCACTTGGCCTCAGGACAGAGCCCTTCGTTAGTGGGTGTAAGCATGAATTAAAGTTTTTTTGTGGCGAGAGCTCTTTGCTGGCAGTGTCTGTAAGATCAAGTCTTGTAGATGTTGGTAGGGGTTATAGGGCAGGGGGTGTGTCGTCACCCCAGGGTGCAATGGTGGGGACGTACCAGGAGGGCAGCTCTGGGTCTGGATGAAGGGCATGTGCTGTCATGGAGGCAATGCGCTGGGCAGGTATTTTGGCTCCTGCTGTATTTCGGCAGGTTACTCTAAGCCTGTTGCAGGCCCAGGACCACCCCAGTGCAGAGACATTGCTGCCCAAGCCCTCCTCTGCTGCAGCATTGGGGATGAAGGTGGTGTCAGCTGTGCTTTCAGCACCTTGATGCTTCACCTGGAGTAAGCATCACTTTGGGAAGGAGGTAAGAGGTTGGGGCAAGAGTGCATTTAGGCTGGTACTATGCTTTGAGACACACATGGTAAAGTAATGCAAAGATAAGGAGTAGAAGCAAAGGCTTCTCCCCAACCTTTGTGGGGATACTCTTCCAGCATCCTTCTGCCAAAACCCAGCTACCTTTGGGGAGGGCCTGGCCTGTTTCCTTCCCCAAACTATTCTTTATAAATGCTGTCCTAAGGATCACTTCAGTAAAAGCAGCCTTTCCTTTCAGACCTTTTTTTTTTTTCTTTGGTTATGTTTTAATGCAGTGCATGGTGGGAAAGTGGGCTTGGATGTCTGGCAGGAATGGAAACAGAGCAAAACTGAAATTGGGCATGAGATGAGAAAGTCCCTTGGTGTTTCCTTCCAGGATTTGGGGGTTAAAATAAGAGGTGGCTTTGAAAGCTGCAGAGGTCCTGGGCACATGTGGTGCTCTGCTGGGTGAAGGACCTGACGTGCTTCTCCCTGCTTGATGTTACGGGATTTGGCATCTTGCAGCAGCTAGTGTGGTTTGGGTACAGCTTCAAGTTCGTTTAGGGGTCTGGGGCAAGCCTGGGCCATACAAGCTGGATGGCAGAGGAGCCACCAGAGCTCAGTGATGGTTCACGTGCTGGAGCCAAGGTCTCTTGAGATGAGCATTGCACAGGATCCAGGCTGGGTTTCTGGGAATTTCAGGCCTGTTGCCAAGACTTCATTCAGCCTCAATGCTACACTGGTGGGGGACAGGGCCAAATTTGCTCTAGTTGGAGAATGAATTCAAAAAAAGGGTTTGCTTAACCAGTAATTGAGGGTAAAGAGAGACTTGGGCTCTTGCTTAGAATGGTTGGACCAGATGATCCTTGGGGTCCCTTCCAACCTGGTATTCTATGTTTCTATGATACTTAATCACCTGGCTCTTCTGTTGCATCAACATGGAGCAGAAATTTGCTTGAAACTGCTGACAGGAGCTTTGTCCAAAAGAATTCATCAGGCAATGATGAAAAATAAATTTCTGGAAAATTGCATCTGTGTATGGACATGTGAACAAGGAACAATGGCCCAAATGACCAGGTCATCATTGCTGATTGTTTGCCTAGGCTTGGGTTAGGTTATGACCAGGAGAAAATCATGACATGTAGAAGTCTTTCCTTTAAAAGATTTTAGCAACTGCATTTCACCAAGGTAATGGAAAGGCAACACCCTGGTACCATGTGTGAGATCAGGGACCAGCATTGGCATATAATGGCACCAGAAAGTCAGCTATTATCTCCAAGGGCATCCTTCAGACTTGATGATGGATCAGGTCCTCTCATCCTGGTTATGGGACTTGTAAAGGGAAGACAGACATGAGCAGGGAAGGAGAGATATACATCAGTAAATCTATTTAGAGAATAATCAGCCTTTTTAAGGATCTTCTTTTGAACCTCTTGGAAAAGCTTGGCATGTTTTGATTTTCTGTTTGACTCATACTTTTGAAAAGAAAAGTTTCTTGCCTTCCACTTGATTGCAAATGATGGGCTCCACTGACGTCTCTTCCTTTCACCTGGGTAGAAAAGCAAACAGCACCATCCAAGACAGGCGATGAATGCCATCCACTGCCAACCTCTGCTCCTAATTACAACCACTGCACTGTAGTGCTTTTGTTAGGACACATCCTGCCTATAAACTCTTGGTGATGTTGGGAAAATTATTACTCTGCTGGTCTACTAGGAGGCTTCTTAGGTTTTAAACAATTCTATCTGCTGCTTCTTGTCAGCTTTTGGGACCTAAAACAGGGCAGGCATCTCAGGAGTTGTGACATGCTGCCATCTGTGACACTGTGTCCTGCAAGAGATCCCATCATCTGCAGCCTCTCTGACTGACCTGTTCCTCAACTGGTTGACTTGTCGACTGATTTGATGCTGATAAGAAGTAAGAAGAGATGCCTCATTTACATATGAGATGTTGCTGAGCTACAGCATCCTTCCTCCTGGTTGGACTGCAGCTTGTAAGCTGACCACTTGAAGGGCTGGACCCTGTATCTAATCCTGACCCTCAAGGGTTAGCTATGATTTCATGTGCCAGTACGTGGCATGGACGAGGAGACTTCGTTTCCCGTTTAATGCCCTTCTTCAGCTCTGCAGCCGTGATGAGTAATGTCAGAAAATCCAGGAGTGTGACCATGAAGGAGACAGTGGCCTGAATTATAAGCTACTGCAAAGATGCCTTTATGTTGCCATCTGGAAGATGTTTCTTGAGACAAAGCAGCTTCAGTGTGATAAAATCAAAAAGCAGTGTTTAGCATTTGTAATGCTCCCTTGGCTGCAAACCCAGTGATGAGCTACATTATCCTCGGATGTGGGGACGAGTCCCTTCTCCAAGACCAGGCCAATGACAATGCCCAGCATTGATAAGAGCCCTCAGCAGAGGAGTGACTCCAGTGTGGTGTGGAGGTGGTGTCAATGACAACAGACCACAGCCAGAGCTATCTGGAAGGTCCATCTTTCTTAAGATAGAAGATAAGGACAGAAAGAGCGAACTCATCTATTCTTCCAAGGGTCTTGAAGTGCTCCAAAATTGGAATGGACTAAGCTTTCCTTCCAGAAGGAGAAACAGTTGATTTCCCGTTAGAGAGATAGTGATACCAAGGCACTAAGTTTTGTGTTCCTCTTGTGATGACAGCAAAGAGGGATGGTGTATGAGAAGGAAGGGAATGAGCGTTTCTCAGCTTGCACTTGTCTTCCCTCAGCTGTTTCATCATCCTTCCCCGTCTG
Organism: Scopus umbretta; assembly: GCA_013400535.1. Lineage (NCBI taxonomy): Eukaryota > Metazoa > Chordata > Aves > Pelecaniformes > Scopidae > Scopus > Scopus umbretta. The sequence goes on from VZTL01026837.1 coordinate 12,458, forward strand.
CATGGAGGTCCCTGAACAAGAGCACCTGGGTTGTGCCAGCTGCCAGCTTCAGGCTGGGCTGTGGTTGTGTGATACTTTTTTCGGTTGCTGGTCCTTTTCTGAGTCTCTTTGGTTTGGGACAATGACCTCAGTGAGAGACAGCGCCATGGCATGTAGAAATAGCAGAGAAAACAGGCCCTAGACTTCAAGACCGCAAGTAGTGATTTTTCTCCCAAGTCCTCTAATTTGACTCCTTTCTTGTCCATCAAGCTCAGCATAACCCAAGCAGATGTCATGCACCTGAAGTGGGATGAGTTCAGCTTGGAGGAGTGGATGATGCAGATTGGGACTGGTGGAGCAGCTCTTATTCTCCTGTACCCCATGTACATGAGGATGACTTTGGCTGTGGTGGGGCCAACATGTGAGATGGGGACTCTCTAGAGTTTGCCTACATATGCAGATATTTGCCAAGCCTCCTGGTGTGATCTCTGAAAACTGAGGATGGGATGAACTTTGTGTTTGCTCATCCTCGCTTTGTCTCCATGCATATAATGCCTGTGCATAGGGGAAGGATGATGAGGCCATAAGGTGAGATGGGGCTCTGCCTGCTGGAAGAGTTGGTGTCTACAGGATGGCATGAAGCTTGGGACCTCCCTGCCAGGAGAGGATGGGGAGGCAGGGAGAGGATGAGCGTCCCTGGCCATGACTGGGGTGGAAATGGCTGTACCAAGGTCCATGTGGGGAAGGTTTCTGTCACAAGCCCTGTGACAAGTGTTTCTAACAGGGTTTGCTGGGGATTTCTACGTCTTTTAAAAAAATATCAAAAATCTGTCTATCTCTCTCTTTCTCCTCCTGTTAAGGGCCAGAGTATTGGGGTAGGGAGACTGGAAATTTGGTATTTCTCTGGGACAGATGCAAAGTAATGAGGTCTTTCCTTTCCCACGGCTTTTGCTTGTGCCATGGTTCCCTCCAGCACTCGTGAGGGGCAGGTTGCTATCTCAGAAGAGTAGTAGTTTTTTTTTTTCCCTTTTCATATTATAAAATACAAATAAATGACAGAAAAGGTCAGGTGGTGGGAGGCGGGAAGGAGTTCAGCTGGCTCAGAGCTGTAGGGACCGTCGCTTCCTCCCAGAGATATTACGGTGGTTGTAAGGTCTCATCTTCATTTCCACGAAGGGGATGGAGAACTCGTGGCCTTTCCAATGGTACCAGTTAATCCCCTGGCAGGAGGGAGAGAAAGGCACAGGGTAAAGAAAGACCCTAACAAGAAACTAGAGTGGGAGAGGAAGGAATGAAGATTGACCACCATAGAGAAGCCAGAAGAAAGGTTCTGCTATAGTGGGAGCAAGAAATTCTTCTGCTGTTCTGGCTTGATGGATTTTTCCCACTGCTCAAAGGCTCATGTATGTATTTTTTTCAATGTAACTTAGCAAGGTGCCACAGTAAATGACCATGACAGCCAGTGTGAGGCGCAAAACACCAGCCTAAATGGCTTGAAGGTGGTTGCCCTTGCTCCAGCTTGTGTTGGGTCACCCCAGCAGTGCTCCTGACCCTGGTGCACCAACCACACAACTCCAGCCCTAGCTTGGGCTTGCTGTCGTGCTTGGTCATGCTGCTGGAAGAAATGCTGAAGGCTTTCAGACCAGCTCTGCCCTTACCTGACTGTGCCGGGACTCTCCGTACTTGCCGTTGAGGTTGGTGCGGTGGCAGTTCTTATACCACCAGGCTCCTTTGTAGGACATGGCACAGTTGGTCACAGCGACGTCATTGTCCCTGTCCTTGGTGGAGAAGGGGCGGCCCTGGTGATAGGTGAGGGAGTCCCCTGCGGAAAGAGATGTTGTTAGGGGTGATGGATCCTGAGTCATCTGGTGAAACAGTGTTATTATTACAACTGAATGATGCACTTGCAGAAGACATTCTCAATAAGCTCCTTGGTGGTACCTAAGAAAATATGAAGTGGACCCATGCTAACTGTGTGCAGTCCAGCCAGCAAGAGGCTTGCTAGGAAACCTCTTGGCAATGAATGATTTGGCAAATCTTGGCTCTTTTTGCTCAAGGTGAAGCGGAACCTCCTTGGTTGGATGGCTAGAAGAAGAGCTTGCATGGGGAAGGGGAGGGAGTTGTGTCTGCAGCACTGTTACTGGCTTTTTTGGCAACAGGCTGGGTGCCTCATGCCCTGGGACTTGAGATCAGAGCAAGTGCTGTGCTGAATACAACCAAGACCCTTGTCTCTTCCAGCGGCAACTACCAGATATTGCATAGGAAAATTTGTGCATCTTAGATATGGTGTGGAGTTCCTTGCTAAATACATGGCAGCGAAGTTCTGTCTGGATCATGGAGGCTTGCACTGGGCATGCCTATCTCAGTTAAAGGGGCTGCAGTGATACCCCTCTCCCCTTTCTCGAGGAAGAGACCTCCATACTCTCCCTTAGTCACCCTTCACCCACTGTTTTCTGGTGGGCAAAGCCTAGTGCTACTGCATCAACTGAGCAAGCAGGTGTGACACTGTCCTTGCAAAACTGGGCCGTGTTTGGTCTCTGTGTGAGGAAACAATGCAGAGGATTTCAGATTTTTCCATTGCTGTGGGGGGGCAATAAATACACCCTCCAGCACACCAGTAGTGAGCTGTGGTGATTGCCAAGTGAGATGACACCTCTGATGATTGACCTGGTTATTTGAACAGCAATGCCTTTGCTATTTAATACCTAATCCCCAATGGAAAATTCCCTCTGTCCTTAGTGGATTTTAGCAGCCTGGTTTACATGATGGACTGCAGGAAAGCACAAAGGGTTTGCATTTTGCTGCTCCAGACAAGTAAACTTTGATGTTGGGATTTCCTTCACAGTTTCAGACCCACTAGTCCCAGGATTTCCCTACTACTCACTAGCACTGAGGCTGTACCTGAAGTGCCATTGTAGTCCCCAATTCGCAGTTTGTACAGGCTGCGGGAGTCGCCGATGGAGAACTTGTCATAGTAGGCGTACGCCGCTTCCTGGCCATCCCTCATGTCTATTCGCAACTCATAGCGCCCCTGGGATGTGATCTTGTGGATGTTGTCCAAGCCTGGCGAGACAATCAGCAAGACACCCAGTGAGACCTGGTGCCTGGATCTGCTCCATGAGCAAACAAAAAAAGCTCTAGGCAAAGAAAATGTCTGTGGCAAATAAGAGCGAGGAGAGGAACCAGAGAGCAACAGCACTTCTGGTTAAGTCTTTGTCTCTCCTGGCACTGGTGGGATCTGAGCTCTCTGTCCCCACTCAAGCTTCACTTCCCCATGGCTAAAAGAGGTGGGTTCAAGCCCCAGATTCAGCTTTCTCCATGCTGCTGAAGCTGGGGATGATCAGCTGTGGAGTCCTGGTGCTTCTTGTGTTGCACACCTGCCTATTGAGCTGTTAAGCTCCTATACAAGCCAGAGCATGTTTATGCTGCAGGGCTGGCATTGGTTCGTGTTCAGTTTTTGGGAGAGCATGCTCTGTTTCAGAGCCATGCTGGGTCTCCTGCTCACTCTTTTCCTACTTTCTTTGGGCAACTGACTAGCTGGCCAAGGCCAGGTGAGGTCCATGTATCGTAGATGCCACCAATGCAACGTGTAGTCATCCAAAGGAGGGTGATGGGTTGTTGTCCATGAAGACCACCAGCATACCCACTTCTCTCCTAGGAGGAGCAAATTAAGGAGCTGCTGGCTTTCATGATGTGCTTTTATGTGATGTGCCCATGAGTAACTTTCTAATGTGCAGGGCAGGGGATGAACAATGGAAGGAAAGCTGTCCAAGGGAGAGTGTAGGGGAGTGGGGCAAGAGGCAAGGAGCCAACAGCTAGCATGGGCGAGCAGCATGGTGCACACAGAGCTCAGGTTTGACACATCAATGGAAGACAACCAGTGAAGGTCTTACCCAGCCAAAACTCGTCCTCCAAGTTTCCGAAGCCCACCCGGTAATCTGTCCATTTCCGGAAGAAATCAGTCAGCCCATTCTGCCGCCTCTGGAAGACCTGCGGCAGGGGAAGACCAGGGGGAAAATCGGTGTGAAGGAGAAGATGGACAGCCTCACTGGCCTTTGGGGCACATGAAATAAAAATAATACTTTGTCTTTCCATTGTGCCTTTTGAGGGAGAAAATTGCAATAGCGGTCAGGTTAGTGTTAATTGCAGCCATGTGAAGACAGAGAAACTGAAGAGATGTTAGGTGGTGTCCACAGCAAATCAATGTTACAATAGGAAGGAATCAGCCTTCAAGCTTTCTGGCCTACCCAATACATGGTGTCTCTGGTTTTCTAGCATGTGATTCTGCTTTTGTCTGGCGCTTCCTGTGATATCCAAGGGGATGCTGTGAGACAGAGTGAGATGGAGGGAAATTTCCTGGCTAAAATAACATCCATGCTAGAAATCAGCATTTGAGGAAGCCCATTTTTTTTTGCTTCGACTATACATCTTGCAGAGTTTTGTGTAATGCGTGTAAGTAAGTGTTTGACGCAAATAAAATCAAAGCACCAGAGCATTATTTACTTAAGCTGTCAGTCCATCTATGTCAAGATAAGCAGTGTTTGTGCAATTCAGAAGCCAAACAGGCATTTGCCTCTAAAATGCTCCTGTGTGGACTCAATCGGGGTGATGCCTGACACCCTCCGACTACAAGCAAAGTGAATCATTCCCTGTGAAAGCTGTCGGCCATTAATTTCATTTCTAGAACAATAAATCAGCTTCACTTTCAGATTTTGCTCTCCAGAAGCACTGCAAACATGTCAAATAAATCAAAGAGCATTTCTTCAAGTGTAACTATTATTGCTAGAGTGTGGGCCATTCCCTATGGCGTGGGAAATGAAGCGTGTGATATTAAGCCTGCTGTCATTTCTGCACAGTGTGGTGCTTGGCTTTGCTGGTAGGATGGGCTCAGTTACTTTGTGATGGGGACAATGTGTAGGACAACTGCACAGCTACTCACAATCCAGCCGCCTCCATCGGTGGTCATGTCACAGTACACTTGCATTCGCTGGCTGAGGTCTCCATTGATGGAGATGGTGTAGATGCCGCTCAGTGTGTCTCCGTTCATCAGGTGCTGGGTGCAGTCCTGAGGGTTAGCAAAGACACGTCCTCCTGAGAAATTAAAAAAAAAAAAAAAGAAAAATTTAAGCAGAGTGCCACCCTTTCCACGTGCCTCAGGCCCCACTGGCTATGATCCAGGAAAGGTCTAACGTGGCTTCTGTGTCTCAAGTTTTTCTGCGAAGCAGTGGGACTTTACAGCTGCCAACAACATCAGAGGATGTAATGGAAAAAAATGTGTGCATATATTAATTAATTTCCCATACATCCTATATTGGACAGGTGCATGGTAACATCACTATGAATGATGAGGGATGTCACTTCTTGGACCATCTTTCTGCACCATGTCTGAATTCCTGGGGTTTAAGCTGTCACCAGCCTATTTGGACAGCTGTGAAAATACCAAAACCTTTTCTCCTCTCAGGATTGCCAGCTCCAAACAAGTATTGTGACTTTACTGATTCCAGGGTGATTCTCCTGATCCATACCCTTGGAAATGATCTGGGTCTTTAGCTGGGCTGATTGTCACTTGCAAACTGAGCAGGAATTAAGCCATGCGAGACACTAGAGATGGGTAGCGTGGGCTGTGTGGCTGTGCTCCAGGTGTCCTCTAATGAAGAAACATCTCATTTGGGGGTCAGAGTTTAAAAGAGTCTTAACTCCAAGACCCCAGCAGTATTGGGATATCAAATCTGGGTTCACTTTTTTCCCATTTAACACTAAAGGGGGAAATACATATTTTTTTTTGCTGTCAGTGCATATGGATGGTGGCGTAAATGAGCGCAGAGCTGGCAACATGGATATGGCTTTTGAGGGTGTCTTGGTTACACCTTGAGAAGGTGTGAAGGATGTGCTGTGTGCATCTGTCACAACTGTGTGATACCCCGTAGGACCAAGTTACAGACCCTTGTCTGTTATTTCCTACTTGGGTGTATTCCCCACACCGGTGTGACCTGAAGACTCAGAGGTTGTCACTTTGTCCAAACGTTGAAGATCCCATGTTTTTTCCCATCTCCATGGTCTGTAGCACAAAGTCTGGTGAGACAGTGTTTGCATTTTGTAGTATCCAACAGTGAAAACTGCTTCAAAGAAAGACAACCACTTCAGGCTCCCCTGAGCTCTGCTGAGATTACTTGTTTCTTAATTTATATTCATATCTTTAAGAGCCAAGGAGACCTTGAAAGACATTTCAAACCACTATAAATTATAAATACTGTATCTGTTTCTTCCTTTTGTCCCATCTGTATACAATTCCCCAAGAACCTTATGCAAACATGAAACAAAGAGGCCGAGCTATTAATATGTCAGGGGGAATGGAAGAACCCTGGGATGTGTACTGTTAGCAGAAGGATGCAAAACAATTTAAATTAAGACTGTTTTTTTTTTTTTCCTTTTCTTTTTTTTTGCCTCCTTAAAGACATGTCCTTGTTCTCTGCAAAGTAGCCTGCTACACTTCCAGAGTGAATTGAATCCCAGACCCTGATTCTTCTCCGAGGGATGCATTGCCTCAATGCTTGTTCGTGGGTGCTTCTGTCTCATCTATATATGGGGTAAGTGGGGAGAAAATTGCTTCTTGCTGATGCCTATCTTCATCTTAAAAGCAAATTAAACCTGTGTTCAGATGCTGCATCAGCTGACAATGGTGTCTCTAACATTGCCGAGGTCTGACATTTGTGTTTAATGGAAACAGTGCTCTCCTTACCCGATGTGAGTAGGTTTCTGCTGCTTTATGCCAGCTGAGAAGCCAGCCCTGTGCAGTTTCATCCCTGACTCCCAAACAGCCTCAAAGATCACCTGCCTGAATTCCACTGGCTTTATGTGCCTGCATAAGAGGCGAGAATAACAGGAAAGCCTGATCTGTAGCTGCATTAGAGAAGAGTCTTTTCTTTTTTTGTGGACACAAATAGTTTCTATTATCTCTTAAAAGCAGGTGAAGGGACTTTTGCCTGTAACTGGGATGGAGAAGAGTATCCACAGCAGATTCAAAGAAAACTCTCCTAATCGGACTGGCAGCACAAATGGGAGGAATTTTGGTGGACATCATCTTCAGGCTTCTCTAGTGCTTTTGAAGCCCAGGAGAAATGTAATTTGATTCAGCCCCGAACAAAATGCACTCTGTGTCTTAAGTACCTTGGCCTAGCAAGGCTTTTCAAAGAGGGTGAGGGACTGTATGTTTTGCACAGTTTCTAATGTGAATGGTTGCAAAGGGTGGGGGCAATGGTGACATTCTCATGCAAGCTTCATTGTTGTAAGCGTAAGCACTCTGTTTATGAGGGTTATAGTGGCTGTGGATGCTCACCATTTGATTTGGAAAGGAAACCATTCCCATTGCCTTAATGGATTGTGACTTCTCTAGAGTTAGACCGGGGAGGAATACTGCAGGGAGATAAAATCAGTAGGACCTGTGGGCATGCTGGTTCTGCTGTCTGTGACTCCACTGATCATGCTGGAGATGTACTTGCTTGATATTTCCAGGGATACCCCATCCCTGGAAACATTCAAGGTCAGGTTGGATGGGGCTCTGAGCAACCTGATCTAGTTGAATATGTTCCTGCTCCTTGCAGGACGGTTGAACTAGATGACCTTTAAAGGTCCCTTCCAACCCAAACTAGTCTATAATTCCATGATTCTATGATATTTGTGAGAGATTGGCCCATGTCTACAGTGTGGAGAGACCAACTGGGTCTCTCCCCACTCACTACAAAAGCATATCTGTTGATAACTTGTTGAATTTTATGATTTTTTTTCCTCTATGTATGCATTTGAGGAGGGGCAAGGGCAAGGCAAAGGGCCTGGTAGATGGTTCCTGGCCTGAAGCTCAAATCCCCTTGCCCTGAGCTGGACCTTGTGTTTGTATTACAAGTCCTTCAGCCATTACATTTTTGTAACAGAGCAGCACTGTGGGTGGTGGAAATGAATGTACCTCTCTGTGGATCATGGTGAAATGCTGCCTGAGGAGAGAAAGCCTGTAAATGCAGTCCACATCTACCATCGTGGTATGTGGGCTAAGTCTTGCCTGGCCAAGCGGACCTGGTGTGAGTCCTCACCTGTGGTGAAGGTGGTGGAGATGAAGCTGCTCCTCATGGTGTTATGGGCAGCTTGCAGGCGCACATTGTACTCTGTGGTCTCGGAAAGCCCCTCCAGGCGGATCCACGTGTCCTCAGCATCCACAATCAGCTCCTATACATGGGTCCCAGAAGAAGGTAGACACCAAGAGCAACAGGTAAGAAAAGCAATGGGGAGCCTAAAAAGCAAGCGAGGAGTGCAGGGAAGCCACAAACTACCGCAGCCCTTGGTACCTGGCTGAGGAGTGTTGCATGTCTTCTTACACACTGGACTAAGTTAATGTGAGGTCAATGAATATATTCAACCTTTTACGATGGTTTGGGTGGGAGAAAGCTAGCTGGTTGGGACACAGGAGATTTAAATGTTTACAGTCTGTGTGCTCTATTTACCAACTCTGTTGGGATCTGCTTGCCCTCAATATAGGGCATGGCAGATTGCCCACACATTGCAAGGAGCAGAGCTGGCCAAACCTGGTTATCAGCCAGTTTGGTTATCAGTCACGTTAACTTTTCTGGTCGTCAGCCAATGCCACATAGCATTATATTGAATCCCTTCTGCAAAGCTATTATCCTTTGGCTGCTGTGAGCCGGTCACACTGGCAAAGGAAATGAGACTATTTGCTGTGACGTATTTCTGATAGTGTTTGTAGCAGCTCTTCCAGACAGACAGATATGGACATACTCATTAAATAATCAAATATATTGTATTGTGGGATTAATTAGCTGTCTGTACCTATCTTCCTTTTTGTAAGAAGGGCAAATGACATTTTTAGCATCTCTGTTTGCGGGATAGTTTTTCTCATACCTCAGCTTGCTTGTGTTTCACAAGTTGTGAATTTCTCCTGTTCTTCCAAAATTTCCAGGCATGCGCTCTGTGCCCAGACCTGCAGGTGTGCATAAAGACTTTGCCCTAGGCAATCTTTTCCTGCTTTTTCCAATTCTTTATCTAAAGTATTGCTTATGCAGAAAGTAGTGCCTGCCCTTCTGGTCTCTCCCTGATCTAGTGAGCATTATTCTTTTGCTTTGCTGGGTTTTTCCTGCTCATTTCTCCATGGTCATGTTATTCCTTGACTTAATGAGCCTCTTTCTTTACAAGGACTCACTCACCTTTCGGCTGCCATCGGTGGATCTGTAGGTCATGACATAGTTCTCAATCTCTCCAACGGGAGGCACCCAGGACAGCAGGGCACTCCGTCGAGTGACTTCGCTCGCAGTCAGATTTGTTGGAGGATCCAAAACTGCAAGGGTGGATAGGGACCCAAGGAAATGCAAGTTCTCACACACAACAACCCAGCCACACTTCCCAACTCAGTGCACTGGCATTCAACCTTGCAACCCCGAGCTCCAGCCCAAAGTCCATCCTTGCCCTCAATTTCCAGACCTCATCACCCATCCCCAGCCTTGAGCAGAACTCTGCAAACCCTCTAAAAGTCTTCCTCTACCTGCATACTCTCTGAAGGATGACGGCTCTAAAATGCATGTGCTATAGGGTCTGTTAAGCTTCTTGTAAGCAAATGAGGTTGTAGTGCTCTTCTGGACTATGGCCTCGGGCAAGAAAAAGGCCTGATCAAGGGTTGTCTTGGGAAACCACATCCAGTTGAAATCAAAGAAAGAGGTGGATGGATGTTGAAAATGATGGTTTATGCTTGTTGTAATTAAAATTCTGTTCTTGTGTTGTGCTCAACACTGGTATTTGGGTGTCCTTTTGGCACATGGCAACTTCTACACCCACATGAATGTAAAAAGAGCTTTGGCTCAGCCTTGCTGGCTGCTTTTTCTGGGGTGGATGTATGGCTAAGGGTGCATAACAGGCAGTGGGGGAGGTGAGTACGTACAAGTTGTAAAGTTGGTGCTGATGGTTTGGCTGGTGAGAGGCCCGTTGGTGGCGTACATAGAGACTGTGTAGGTGGTACTGGGCAGGAGGTTGGTCAGCTGGTACTCCTGGTTGACTCCATCCACAAGAATTGTTTCTCCTGTAACTGTAAGCCAAAAGAGATGACTTAGGATAGATATTCAAGGTGGTTCCCTAAAGTGTGTCTATGGATATGACCTCATGGTCAAAAGCACTTATACTGCTGAAACACCATGAGCTGTTGTGTGACAGCTGAGCTGTAGTGGTGTTGTTTGGTCTGAAGGATGGTCTTATTTTTCCCACAGTCCCTATATTTGCCTGAAGTTTTCTTTTCTGGGCTGCTGCTGGTAGGCCAGTTAGTAAAGCAGGAGGATCCCAGTCCCCTTATGTGTGTGCTGCTGTGCTCCAAGGCTTGGTGAGTGGCACTACCATGAGGCTTGCATGGGAGGAGCTGGCATCTAGGGATGGGTACAACCATGTCACCCACCAGCTGCTGCCCTCCTAAAGCAAGGGCTCCTTCCATACTCCCTCTGTGGAGGGTTCCTGCTGAGGCCCAGGCTTTGGGATGGGGGAGAAATAAAGGTGACCCGAAATGGAGCTCCAGCAAAGCTCACAACAGAGGGGCACAGGGTTTCGGCATACCTGCGTGGCGAGTGAGGACAAGGATGTAGCTCTCCACCTCTGACAGCGGCGGATTCCACTGCAGCAACACCTCAGTGGGAGTGATGTTGGTGGCTGTGACCCCCAAGGGGGCATCCATGGCTGCATGGGTGATAGATTCAGAGTCAGAGGCATTAAGAGACTGGGCTATGAATTGGAAGGGCCTCTTGTGACCCATCGCTTGCACTCCTGCCTTGCTGCCCAGGCACATGTGCCTGCAGGGGAGTTATTGCTGCCCTAGCTGGAGAGCAGAGATGTCATAACTTGTGCTACTCTGCTACCTGGGCTGCTCTTCCACTGTTTTCCTGATGCACAGCCTGGGATGTTAGGGGTTCTTTTAGGTTTTGAGGAGTGTAGGGATAGCAGAGGGTTTTATTCTTGCAGCAGATGCTGTTTGTGTCAGGTCTTCCCCAGGGATTATTTCTGGAAGTCTGTACTCCCTTTAGGAAAGGTTGTCATGGTTGCCCAACATCATGTCTCTGGCTTCCCCATGCCCAGTACACAGATTTATCACTCCCCCTCATGACTACCCATGCATATACAGGAAAAGCTTCGGTTAGACATACTTCAAAAGTCCACACTGGGCCCTCGTGAGCCTTGCTCATGATCTCGAGCTTGCATCAGGCTGGCATGAGGTTCAGCTTTCTCTCAGCTGCCTGAGTGCTAATGCAAGCAGGGGCTGGCACTGTTTGATGTCTACCTGCCTACCAGGAGCTCTTTCCCACCTGTGTGCACAATGATGGAGGCCACCTCACTTTCCTCCTGGCCCCGCACGCTCTTCACCCCAATCTCGTACTTGGTGGCAGGCTGCAGATGGTGGAGGGTGTACTCAGTGGCACCACTGGCGATGGCGGTGCTGTCTGTCTTCCCTGCGGGGACAGAGCCAAGAGCTTTGGCAACATGGCTGGCCCCATCCCTGGGGTACAGGAGGTACTCCGGTGGGGAGAGCAATGCCACAAGCCCTCTCCAGGGCTGATACTGGGAGTAACTGGGTTTTGTGCCTGCAGGTGCACACCTGCATGCCCATCACTCTGCTGGCTCAACCTTTTCAGCATCATAGGAAAAACTGGGCCCAAGGGAGATGAGCTGGGGGAGGCAGGTGAGGGAGGTGGGATTTCAGGATCAGGCCCTGAATTAGCCATCCCCAGGGGGGCATGCTGCAGGGGATCACTCCCTGTGCCCCTCTGTGTTGAGCTGGCCCTTGGCTGCAGTGGTCCCTTCCCATCCTCATCCCAGACACCCTGTCCTCCATTCCTGCAGCCTCTTGGTCCATCCCAGTTATCAGTGGCTTTTCCCGGGGCACTGGGATGCTGCCTAGGGTAAAGATGACCTGGTGGCTTGCTTGCACCTGCAGATGGAGGGAGGGTTGGCAGCTGCGAGCTCAGGGCACGAGCAAGAGTGGTTTGACCAATTACCTTCGGCGGCACGGTAGGATATTCTATAGTGGTCAAAGGCAGCAATGGGAGGGCTCCAGTAGACAATCATGGACTCCTGGGTGATGTTGCCCACCCTAAGGTCCTTTGGCGCATCGATCCCTGGTGAGATGGAGCAGAAAGCAAAGCTGTGGGAGGCAGGTCCGCTCCCCGTCCCCCTGCCTGCCCTCCCGGCGGGGTCCCATGCCCAGCAGGGGGGTCCCATGGTACCTGTCGTGATGGAGCCCATGACAGGCTCAGAGCTGATGGCACCGTGCACGGCCACCAATGACACCAGGTACTTGGTGGATGGATGCAAGCCTGTCAGACTGGCATGCCTGCGCGTGCCGTCAAGCGTGAGCTGCTGTGCCTCCTCCTCGTCCTGGGGGCTGTAGGTGAGGATCAGGAGGTCTGCTGGGGGGGATGGATCACTCCATGTGATGTTCACGCTGGAGGATGTCAGCTGGGAGAAGTGGAGCTGCGTGATGGGCCGGACCCCTGCAAGATGGTGATGGAAGATGTAACCCTGACTGTCTGCAGACCCCAGCCTCCGTATTGTTCCCAGCAGTTGTATGGGAAATACCCAACAAAGGTGGCAAAGCTGCAGCTCTGGGCTCTCCATTTATCTGAAACTGTGCTGGGATTAAGAGGCAGAACTGGGAGGAGAAAAATGGTGCTTTTCTCAGCTTTGCCTGCAAACATAATCCATCCCAGACACATATGGTGAATGATGGGGCTGTCCCACTACAGATGGTATGTACTGTCTGGGCTTCTTGACTGCAGGCTTTTTACCCAGATGTGCTTGTGAGGTCCCTCAAGGTTTGTTTTTTCCTTCTCATGGACACACAGACCACCCTCAACACAGAGGACAGCATGGGCTGGCTCTTTCCCCAACCCTGCCTCTTCTGTATGGGAGCCTTCAGCCAAGCAAGTGTGCTCAGTGCTGCTGGCCAGGGGGACGGGATCCACATGCTGGTAGGGCCATCCTCCTTCTGAGGTCCACAGACCTCCTCCCCTGTGGATGGATTGCCCCCAGCTCTCATCCCCATCACCACCTCAAGAGTTTTGGTACTGGGGACATGGTGGGCTGGTGGAGGTGCCAGTGTGGGGCAGTGATCTGTGCTCTTGGCCCCATCCCAACTTGTCTTTCTCTACCTGTGAAGGCATCCACGGTGGCCTCCAGGCTCTGCTGGCGTCCCCTCTCTGCAATGATGGAGATGGTATACTCTGTCCCAGGCTCCAGCTCTGAGAGGGTGAGCTGCGACTCATCCCGGGGCACTGTCACTTCAGAAGCCATCCCTGAGGCAGGGGTGAAGGTGACACGGTAGTGGTCAATGGGACCTGTGGCTTTGGTCCAGGTCAGTGAGATGGATGTCTCCGTGGAGGCCGTCACCAGGAGATCCCGGGGACTGTCAAGCTCTGTGGGAGAAGATTGGTGCAGACCTTTGTCCCCATGCACAGACTGTCCCATAGGGACATCTGAACCATAGGAGACAGCTGTGCTTGGAGCATGCAACACGGCCAAACTCACCAGTCCTGGCATTCATGGTTGCCGGCACACTCTGCTGGCTGTCCATCACGGCTGAAATCCCAATGCCGTACTCTGTCCCTGGCACCAGATCTTCCAGGGAGTGCAAAGGACAAGAAAGGGTGTGAGAGTAGCACCTGGCTGGGTGGCTTCAGGGTGCAACTCCCCCCCCCCCCCCCCCTCCCCCATGGCTGGAGATGGGGGGGGACCCTCCTGAGCATCCCTTGGGTGAGCAGCCCTCCCACAGGTCAGCGGTTTCTCCGCACATTGGAGAAGAGCTGACACTTTTTAAAAAGCCCTGTGGATGCCCTTGGACACGGAATTTGGATTATACTAGCTCAGAAATAAGCAATTTTTAAAAGTTGTCGCTGAGGTCTGCTGTAATTGCTGGCATCAAGACAGAAATTGTGTGTGTGTGAGCTGAGATGGGAAGGATAAAGTAGTTATATTTGTTTCCAGATGGATTCAACATCAAATATTGTCACGGGAATGGTGTCTCAAAGAGAAATGAATTATGCAGCGTAAATGAAATGCACATTAATTAGGAAAGGCACAGTCTTTCTGGGAGCCGAATTGAGAGCCGCTCCTTGGGGTGGACATATCTCTTGGTGCCTCTCTCAAGGGACAAGGGAATCAAGCTCATCCAGCTCCTTTCCTGTGCACTTACTACTGATCACTGTTTTATCTCTGTGGGACATCTCCTGCCTCTGCCTGTCACTTCTGCTTGGCTGCTGATGGCTTTATTCCCCTCCTCCCTGTGCTTCATGATCTTTCTCATGGGGTCAGAGAAAGATCAGCCTGGCCTCACCCTGCCTTGCCCAGGGGCAGCATCCCCTGAAGCCAACAAAACTTTTCCCAAGAGGCCAGGAGGGAAGGAAACTCCCATCCCCTGCTTCTCTCCTCTATGGTACAGTCTTGGTTCTGTGGCAGGGGAGATGGACCCCCTTCGCCCCTGCCCAATAATTGTCAGAAGTACCCTGGAAAGGAGGAGAAGTGCCTGGGAGAAAAGGGGAGGAGAAGGAAGAAATGAGCAGGAACATATAAAATGATGCCTTTTCTCCCCCAGCTTTTTAGGGTAGAGCAAAACTACAGATATTTCTCAGCAAATGCTGATTTTGAAGAGACATATGGGGCAGGGCAAGGCTTGCTATATTTTTAAGCTTAAATCTTTGATAAGCTCTGCTCAATGCCATTCCTTACTGCTTTTCTTGTGGGCAGATGAAGGCGGCTGAAGGAACCACTGTTTGCATTTACACCATGGTTCCCACCAGGTTCTGGGTGGCTGGAAACCCACCCCAACAGGCTTTGCACCACGTGCAACAAGACCTTGGAGGACAGGGCTATTACATGCATAATGGAGCTATGGGAGAGGCTCATGTGCCACACACACTGTGGCTATCCTGGCTTTTTTTTTTTCCAGCAGAATGTTTCTGGGGTTATTTTCTGCTATAATTAGATTCTTTTAAAAAAATTGTTTATATATTACATAGTACCCTGTGAGCTAGAAGCAATGCACTTAAGTGATGATGGAGGCACTATATAAAAATCACTCACCACTATCGACTTAACCCTCTGTATCTCTGGAGCTTGCTCTGGCAGCATTTTTTGTAGCCCTGCCTGAGTCTGGCAGCAGCCAGGAGTGCTGGTGCTGCCAGGTAGAGACTTGGCAGCTTTTTTATTTTTATTGAGAGAAAAGAGAGCCTTCACACTGCGTCTTCCTCTGAGGCAAGCTCGGGCCCTGCCATGGGTGTCATTGCAGTTTAGGTCACTGGGACGTTATTGCACCTCTGCCCCAGGGAGGAGGATTTGGCCCATTTTTAATGCTCCTTCTCACCTAGAAAGACAGTAAATGCCTAGAGGAAAGCTAGCAGAGGACCAGCACTGGGTCTCTGATCCCTTGCTGTCCCCTTCCATCTCAACCCATTTCTCCATATGTGTCCTCATCATGAAAGCAGCAGAAACTATCTCTAATGTTTCTCTTTTCTGCATACCACATTTTTCAAGCTAACTGCTCTAATTGCTTTCCTGCCCTCCAGCCTTTCTCGTGACTTGGTGCCACTGTGCCTGTAACTTGGCATTCGATTTTCCCACTGAACTTATTCCTATAGGTCCATATGGCAGAGATGCCTGAGCCCTCTTTGGGCTGGGGAGGTCCCAGGAGGGCAAAGAGAGTCAATGTGGAAGAATCTGGTGTCCTGCCATACTGAAGAGCTTCAAGCTGAATGAGTGAACTTTTTTGTATGTGTGTAAGTAAGTCTTTTCTTTGCTCAAAAAAATGCCACTGGAGCTGCAAATCTGGCAGGCAAGCAGTTGTAATAGAAAAAAAGTCAACCAGATCTCACACAGTGCTTTGTGGTGTTGCTGCAAAGGGCATTTGGGACTTTCCTGGCAGCAGGAGCTGGGTGGGGTTTGCAGCCCCTAGTGGCACCCCTTGTATTGGCCTGAATAACGTACAGTTTTGAGGCACTTGCTCAAAAATAGCATCCCTGGATTTGGGTCTGCTTTGGAAAAAGGCAATGAACTCGGGCAGCCTGGATCCCCATCACTGTCTATGGGGCATTGGTACTTGCGGCTCTTTCCCAGCAAGGAAAAAAAAAGAAGCGTGAAATACTTTCCTCTAGATCAGTCTAAAAAACCATCCTCTCACAATTTCTCACTTTTTTCCTTACCAGCTCTATTTGGGACCTGGACAGACCCTTCCCAGAGGTGCATCACTTGGAAGTGCGGTGCTTAGAGGTACATTGCTTGGAGGTGCATCACTCAGCTTGTGGATAAGCAGTGCCCAAATCCAGACCCACAGGGGATAAATGAAATTCATCCCAAGGAAAAACTCTCCAGTAACTAGTAAACTGCAAAACAGCCTCAAATGTGTGCCAGCATGAGGGCAACTGAGCATCAGTGCTGATTTTGTCTCCCCATTGTCCTACCTACTTGTGAGGAGGAGGAGGGAGAGGAAGGGCATGTGGGTGCACACATACCTGCAAGGGTGGCCCGGGTGGTGGGACCTGTGTCCCGCGGCACCAGGACTTCGTGGTAGTGCTCCCCGGCCAGGGTGCTGTAGACAACCCTGTAGCTGTGCGCCTCGGCCTCGCTGTTGTCCCAGGCGAGCTCGAGGCTGGCGGGCGTCCGTGAGCCCACCCGCAGGTTCTTGGGGGCATCGATCTCTGTGCAACACAAGGGAGAGAGGCTCCATCTCACAGCCAGGCACCGGGATTGCACCCTGTAGCCTTGGCACGGCTAAATGGCAGTGGAGGGTACCCAGGTGTGATGTCCGTGAGGTCCCACATGCGGTCCCTCCTTCCGAGAGCATGGCCCTGCAGAAAGGGCTAGAGCATCTGCTCTCACCTCCTGCTCAGCACAGACCCAGAGATACCACCCACGAGACCAATGAGAGTGCTGGGGCATTCACAGCATCCCTCAGTAAGTTGGTTTGGGAGCTAATTGCATGTTATTTGAAAAAGAGAAGTGTTTTCCCCCTATATTAGAGTAAGGGAAACTGAGGTAGCATGCATAAGAGAAAAAGGGCTCTATAGCAGTCACACATTGGCTTGAACTGCTCTTAGAAGACCTTGAGCATCTTTACAGGCTCATTCATGCTCAGATGTTGCTCAAAAGGATTGTTTATTAGTGCTGCTGGAGCAGTGCACCAAAACTGCTCTGGTTTGCATGATAAACCTCTCCAGTGAGCGACAGCTTGGTGCTGGGCAGGGGCTGGGCGGAAGCAGATAGGCAGTAATTACTGTTCCTTGATGGATCTGGGTTGGGGGGATTTTTTATGTTGCCTTTTAGAAATAAAGCAAGGAAGGACAATGTAACAAATCAGTCAGGGTGAACATCTCATCCAAAATATATATCTATAGAGATATATACACACACAGTGCACACACCGCAGTCATAGTAATAGCAGCCTAGTATCCACCAGTAATGTACATGACAAGTAATTTATATACCGTAAACCAGCACTGAAATACGCGCTCTACCTTCTCCTTTATGGCACGGTAAATTAAACCTGTTAGCTATCTGCAGGCTTAACATTAATTAAAGTTTTACCGACCAGTTAGGATATTCAGAGAAGATATAAAATAAGATAACCACATTTCTGACTAGGCTGCTTTCAGCCGCTTGACTGCCGATTCCTCAGGCAATGCATCTGCCTTGGCTCTTGATGCAGAATGGGAGCGAACATTGTCTTAAATTCAGACCTGTGCTTGTTGTTTTGGTGCTTTTGAGAATTGAACATTGATCTACAGGTGCTATTAAGGGTGTAAACTGCTGGGTTTTAAAGTTTTAGTCATGGGCTCAAGCTAAGCTGTGGGTCTGAATGGGTATTGAAGGTGGTGGGGATGTGTGTCACAGGCAGCAGCAGATTCAGCCTTGATGCTGCAGCAGGATGTGGCCAAGGTGGGGTTTGCTCAGGGGCTGTCATCTAAATGGGGTTTTTTGAATCATCTGCCTGGTTTCTGGCATCTGGGGTCACCTGGGGTGCCCTGGGGACTGTGTGAGCATCCCCATGGGGCATGGTGGACACCCATTGCACTGGAGGTTTAGGGACTAAACAGAAATTTAAGCACTAGTGGAAGGGCGTCAGAAGGTGGTTAGAGTTGTGCACGCATGTTTTAGGGTGAGATGAAACATTTGCTCTGCCTTGCTCTGCACCAAGACCATGATAGGATGCAAGACACCTGCATTCAGGTATCTTCATTTGGACCTGCATCTTAAGCATCAGGTTTTCATTGCGCCGCTTCCTCCCAGTACACCAGATTAAAACCCAGCTCATTTGTGCTGGGGGGAAACCAAGTACCACTAAATCCCAGATGCAAAAAACCCCTTGATTCGGCTCCGGTTATGCAAAATCCCATGGTCGTTGCAGGACAGCCCATCTGCAGATTGCAGCAAGCCATCTGCCCATGCTTGCTGGAGGCTTAAAAATTCATGCTGGTTCTCCCAGCAAAGCCAGCTAGCTACCTGTGGTGAACTGGGCGAGGGCCGGCCGGCTCTCGTTGGCACCCCGGAGGGCGCTGACGGCGAGGAGATAGCGGGCGCCGGGGCGCAGGGCCTGCAGGGAGTACTGGCTGAGGGGGGGCTGCAGGCGGAAGGTGGTCCTCCCCCCCTCCCCATCCGCCAGCCCGTACTTCAGCAGGATGGCGTCCACCTTGGCGCGTGGCGGCGTCCACTCCACGAAGGCCACTGTGTCGGAGACATCCCGCACCAGGATCTGCGTTGGGCCATCAATAACTGCGGAGGAAGGGGGCAAACGGGCACCTATTATTTTGGGAGAGTTGGATGGGGAAAGGTGGTGGCTTTGGGGACACCAAGCTTCAGGGATGCTTCAACCTGACCTTCAGAGTGGCCCGAATAGGTAGAACGGGAAAGGGCAGAGAGGTGACGTGGGCAAGAGACATGAACCCGTGCCCCAAGGTGCTCAGGGGGTTTGGTCCTGGTGGGTTCTTAGTCCCTTGTCCCAATCTCCTGGCTCTTTCCTGAGCCCTCTCCACTTCACTGATGTCTCTCCTGAGCTGTGGAACCAAGAGCAGGACCCAGCAGCTCTCCCATCAATGCCCATTACAGCTATAGTGCAGCTCATGACCTTCTCTCAAGCTGGTTATCGGCAACAATTCCTCCCTGGCTTTTTCTGGTGGCATCTCCCAGGATAGACCCTCCTATGCCTAACTGTGGTCTACTTTCTTTGCTCCTAGATAACTGTTTGTACTTCGCAATGCATTGAAAAACACATAGTTTTCCTTTGTGTCAAGCTCTTCAAGCCATTCAGACTGCTTTTATCGATGATCTCCTTCCACTCAATTTACGCTTTTCCGAGCCTTTCCATCACTGGCAAAATTTATCAGCAATGATATTGTATCTTTTGAAAAGCGTTGACAATGTGTTAAATAACGTGGGGCCAAGGACTGATCCAAGCATCAAGAATTGAGGGATATCTCTAGAAATGTTCCTGCTTTGGTGCCAGCTCCTGGTTTGTTGTTAAGTTGAGGGATCAGCTTGTAAAGCTGCTGATATCTTAGCAGTGGGGAGAGAGGAGAAAATGCAACTGCTCTGGCAAACCTTCATAACTAGCTGGGTGTGGGGCTACAGTGGGTGTCCACCAAACCCTCTCAGATAAAAGGGTTTTATCTAAATTCATACCAGAGCTCTACTGGGAGACCATTTTGGACATTTCTTCTTTCTTTTGCAGAGAATTGGGCCCTTTCTTCCTCTGCATCAGTTGACCTCTGGAAACCATGGGCTCAAGCCTGGGTGATGGATGCTTTGAGTTCAGCAGGACATAACTGCTGCATGGATGGATGGATGGCCCGAGCCTGGCCATTGCTCCTGTGCCATGGCAGCATTGATGCACAGAACCTGCTGGGCAACCCATTTTATCACTTACATGATCACAAGGTGGGTGAAAAAACCCACGCTGGTTCTGTAGTTCAGGCTATACTGCATGCAAGTACATCTAATATACTGTATATATTAGAAATTGACACTATATAATAAGGATGTGCTGAATGCTGCACCCCAGAGTGGGAAGTTCTGGGGGACTTCTGTGTGGGCAGGGGTGGGAAGGACCAGGAAAGGTTAGAAAAAGACATGTGGGGGAACTGGGAGCAGTATGGTGAAGTCTGGGGGTAAAACAGTGTCAGAGAAGGGAGGACAGCTGGGAAGCAGGGTGTTCAGGTAGGAGCCTGGGTATCCAGCTTGGCCAGGACGAGGTCATGCTTGTCCAAACCCTAAATATCCAACTACCTCATGTCATCCAGGTGATGCTGGGGAGCATCAAGTTCTACTTAGCTGTGACACCATGAAACCATGCCTTTGCTGCTCAATCCCAGCACAAGGTGTAGAGGCAGAATGAAGATGGTAGGGGCAAAGCTATGGGGGTGCTGCAGAGGAAGGCAGACACACCAGCATGGGGATGCCTTCATGGAGCAGAGAGCTGGGAGCCCACCACTCCATCTGTGCTCCCCTGAAAAGGTCAACCACTGAGTTTGAAGTACCAGCCTCTCTTTTTATTTTTTGCTGACTTCCTAGAGAAAGGAAGATTTGGGCTTGACCAGGAGGTGTCTCTCTTAAGCCACATCAAGCTGAGCACAGAGGTAAACCGAAAGGAAAGGACTGTGCTGAGGAAGCTCAGAGCAGCAGCAAGCTGCAGCTGGTGGAGTAACCCTCCCTTCACTCTTACCATTTCCTCAGATTAGCAGCCTGGAGAGAGCATCACCTCGTTATAACCCTCAGGCAGCTATTTAATTGCTGATTCCATTTGCAACAGCTTGGATGGAGGTAGATGTCTGTCTGGCTGCCAAGGCAGACTGCAGCAGACCTGGCATGAAGAGCCTCTTCTCCCCAGTGAGCTCTGCCCAACACCACGTCTCCTTCATTGAGGAGAAGACCCAGCTGAATTTCCTCTAGCTTACCAGTGACTGGCTGAATAAATTGGTTAGGAGGGGACATGCTGTTGCTCCTGGCTCCCTGCCCTGCTGCCTGATTTGCCTGAATTGGTGGGAGTAGAGGGCATTTAGTGGCACAAATGTGTTTTAATCTGCTATATATGAGTAGGCAATACATTTATAAAGATGTTTCTTGGGGACATCCAGCCTCTGAAATTAGTAGAGAAGAGGAATTTATCCAGTTATGTAATAAAAGTGGACCTGAGCCTTTGCTCCCAACCCCATTAACCTCACCATGGTTGCTGTGCTTGCAGCAATTTGGGAGGGAGAGGGACAAAATACTGCACAAAGAAGCTGTGGCTGCAATGCACCTGTAGCTCAGGCAGTTGGATGGTGCTAATTTTATCCCTGCCCATGCAGTACTGGGCCAGTCTTTCTGCTGGGACCTTATTCTGGGGACCAAGCCCTGGATGCTGCTGTGCTGCCTGGGGCTGGGCTCACTCACGGGTTGAGACACTCTCGGAGGTGGGAGGGCTCCTGGCTTGTTCCTTCAGGGCCACCACGGTGACGGTGTACTCTTCACCTGGTTTCAGTCCCGTCTGGTTGAAGGTGGTGACAGTGCTTGGGAGCTGGGCGATCATGCCGCCTTCGTTGTTCTGTCAGGGAGTGGAAATAACCGTTAAAAAAACAAGCAAAAAAAGGTGTTTTGTGGGGACTGATCCATGGAGCAGAGGTACCCCCACATCACATCCTTCCATAGACAGCCCTGCACCCCCAAATTGCATCCTTGCTCTGGCAGATCCCACCATGGAGGTGCAGAAAGCCAGGGTGAAGTCACCCACCAAGCATGGAGCATCCATGTTGTTGGGCTGAGAAATCCTGCCCCATCCCTTCTTTTCCCCACCTCCATTTCTGTATTTTGCCATCTGTGTGTCTGCTCTTTCTCCAGAAGAGAAAAGATGATAAAACCAAAGCCTGGGCTGGACTCCTTTTCCCTGCTATTCAGGTGCCAGGAGCCTTCTGCTGTTCATACACAGGTATGAAACGGTAAGGTCTTTATTTTGCCATCCCCTGCTTTTTGAGTATCTTTATTAAACTCATTATGCTTTGCAGTTTTGCTCTGAAAAACTGTAAGGCTTTAAGCAGCTGCAAATGTCACCTTTCCTGCCAGTATTTGGACAAAGGATCTTTTCTTGCCGTTGTCTTCACTAATAACACGCTAAACAAATCTTTGCACATAGCTCTCAATTCATATTCATCTCTTTTCTCATTAAACAGGAAATCTTCCATTTTAGCCATAAATTGCCAGCTTAACTTTCCTAATTTTCTTTTATAAATTTATAAACCTCATCTTTCCCC
>VZTL01026837.1:34757-52668 GCA_013400535.1 Scopus umbretta
TACACCCCCCCTCCCCCCCCCCCCCCCCCCCCTCCCCAGTGCACACAGCAGATGGGCAATCCCTGCCCGACCCTGCTTTTGGGGGGTGAGAGCATTGCGGAGACAACGGAAGGAGGACTGCTCTGTGGGAGGGTGCGAGCATCCTCGCATGGATGCCGAGGACCAAATTAGCATCCTCTTGACCGGTTTTCAGGAAGACAGTGAGCTCAATTTTGCTCATAGAGGTTATTTGTGATGCTGCTGTTGTAACACTGTTTTTTTCACGTTGAGGCCTCTTGGGCTAGCTTTTGCCTTTATTTGGGGTGCAGCAATGGTTTAGTGTTTGCCTGAGCCGGTGTGGCTTCCAGGCAGTGAAGGAGACAGCACCCTCTGCCTTATTTTAGGAGAAAAGCTGGTGATGGAGAATTGAGAAAGTCCAATTTCAGCAGCTGACGGGCAGGAGAACAACCGTGTCTTTGTGGCACAGAACTGTGCGCTTGACCAACGGATGCAAGAACTTCAAAGCCCTGTGAGCTACATCCCTTCCCCACCCCAAAAACCTGCATCCAGGAACAGCCATCCTTTTGTGCTTTATCTCTTTCTTTAAATCCTGAAATGTTTCTGCATGGTTTTAAGTTTTAATCTTAAAAACAGAAATGGGGCCAACAGTTCGTATTTATCTGTGAGAAAAAACGATTGCTGATGACCCTGTAGAGAGAAGTTTGCTTCTATCCTGCCAATTCCTCACCCTAAAATGGATATATCCCCATTTATCTGCTTCAAGGGGATGCTGTTGAGCTTAAGTCCCAAGTATCAGTGAAATGTTTGAAAGATAGCTATTTTTTGCTACCAAAAGCTCTTACCTGACATTGCCGTATTGTTTCAGCTTTTATCCCAATGGTGAATGAAAATTATGCCGGGGTTTATACCTGCAGTAGCTGAACTTTGACTTCCGAACAATTTGTGTATGGATGTACCCAGAATTGTACCCAGGTCCTTCTAGCCTTTTTGGAAGTGAGGGAATGAGTTATTTGAGTAATTGGACCCTTGCTTCATGCTGTGTAATGATACTTTACAGTTAAGAGCATTTAAAATTTTGGGGCCAAATTCTGCAGTTCTCCACTGTCCAGAGCTGACTTTGACTCCAGTAAGGGTTTTGTACAAGTGAAAATGGCATAATTGAGCCCTTAATCAGCATTTCTTTTACTGCTGGGGCTTGAAAGCTCTTGTAAAGAGGCTTCATATACAATTGAAGCTATACTTACGGCTAAATGGTGTAGAAATTATGAATATAGATGAAATACTTGATATACAATTTTTGTTGCTGCGCATAGAAAATATGCGATATTTAGGGCAACATTTTCATCCTTTCATCTTTCTGGCACATATTTTACCTGTTCATCACTGTGATTAAAATTCCATGGCAGGAATTAGCTGTGTGTGTGATTTGGAGATGCTGAAGGTTGTTGTCTGAGAGCTGGTGGCTGCTCGGTTCGATCCAGGCTGCTTTGGGTAGCATAGCATGCAAAGAGAATGGGCAAAAAAGAGGAGGAGGAAGGATCACGGCAAAGGAGGTGGAAGGGAAAAAGAAGGGGTGACAGCAAGAGGCAGCAAGGCTGGAAGGTTTACTTATTTATATGCTTGTCTCTTGATTTTATTGGGGAATTTCTTTGAGGACATGTATATCTTGACACATACGCAAACTAGCAATTTGAGGTTGAGGTGTTGGGGTTGTCTAATGTGAAGCACACAAATTGCTAACAGGGTTGGTTTTTTTTTTTTGGGGGGGGGTGGTAATTGGAAGCTACCTAAGGATCTGCTCGCTCAGTGTTTTTAGGGTGACCAGGTGTAGCCTGCAATGCCATGTGTGTGGTGGTGGTACCTTGGGAATGAAGCTGATCTCCCAGCCGTCAAAGGGGAAAGAGAAGGGCTCCCACTGCACCTCTGCCGTCGTCTCTGTAATGGTCTTGAACTTCAGCCCCTGCGGCGTGGCGAGGTCTGGAAGGGAGCAGGGGGCAGTGAGCAGAGCAGGATGGGTGTGCGGGTGCCGCCCGCCACTACCCTGCTCCCTGCAGCTATTTCATTATCTGGACAATGAAAATGGGACCCTTTTGGTAGCTGTTAGCAGAGTCATTTCCTCTTTGTCCCTGCTCTGGGCGGGTTAGAGGGAGAGGAGGGAAATGCCTGGGCTGCTGGACGCCACAGCATCCCTTTGCATTGCATCTAACTGCACCATGCAAAAAGAGTGATGGGGTTGCAAAAGGGATGTCTGGATAGTTTATGTTCCCCCCTGCCCTCTCTATCTTTGGTTTCTGAGGATCCTTTCAGGAGGGTGCCATTACAGCTTGTTACTCTTGTTTTCCTCTGTCCATCATGGTCCTGTTTAGGACTACATATGTCCTGATGCACAGCAGCATCCCCTCTTGCTGTGCTATCGTCCATGTCATTGGGATTCATCACGGGGAACCCATCCAGGAGTGGGAGGAGAACCTGTGACTTCTGTGATATATCACAATATTTTCTATGAGGAAAAAAGTGTAAGATATTTTGGGCCATATTTTGGAGGCTTCAGTCAAACACTGAAAGTTTCTTTGATTTTCTGTCATTCAGGTTTTCATCCAGACTGAGTCTTTATGCAGAGAGTGGACACATTTCCCCCTTTCCTATATCCCCATACTAATATATATGGGGATAAAAATATCCCCAATATTTTTTTTGAAGGCTCAATTTTCTGCTGCTAGAAGGTTTTTATGGAAAATGCGAGCCAGCTTGAGGATCACCTCTGGTTATCTGGGCACCAAGTGACAAGTGCAGTAGGATACTTACTGGTCATCACCTTGGAGGTCACAGGGATGCTCAAGATGTCGCTGATGACCGCGTAGATGCTGATGTTGTAGGCAATGCCAGGCTCCAGCTCTGTGATGGTGATGCTGCTCCAGTCCCCAGGCACCCGCTGCTGGAGCTGGGTGCCACCCGGCCCCACCGGTTGGTACGAGACGACGTACTCGGTGGCTGCCCCAGGGCTGTCCCATGCCAGCTCGATGGAGCTGTCACTGATCCCCGTCACTCGCAGGTTTTCGGGAGGAGCCACTGATAGGAAGGGCAGAGGTAAGGAAAGTGTCAGGGTATGTGTGGCTTATCCTCCCACCCAGTGGGGAAGGGTGCACGGGTCTGCTGGTGGGACACGAGTACAGGCTTTGGCCTGGGGGGTTATGTGCTATCTGTGGTTGTATTAAATGCTATAGCAAGGCAAAGGCACAGGAGAACCTGAGTGGAGCTTCTGTTGCACCAAGGGTTTACCACCGCTGTTGGGATGAACCTTGCTGGCTTTTTGCTCACCTCCCAGACTTTTTCACGTGGCACCTCTGGGGACAGGGACAATAGGGAGGCAGTCAAACTGCGGGGCCTGAGCAGGTCCTATGTGACGTGCTCTGCGAAGTATGGGTTTCTCCCAGGCTTCATGGTGCTCCTACAGTGCTCTGGGCACCTTGAAGCCCTTACTCATAAATTAGGGTCTGCCTCTCCCCATGCATGCCCCCAGCTACCTGCCGAGCAGTCCTGCCCTTCGTAGCCTTCCTCGCAGACGCAGAGACCATCCTGGCAGACCCCACGACCGCTGCAGGCGTTGGGGCAGTGCAGCCACCCACAGTCCTCCCCGGCGTAGCCCTCCCGGCAGATGCATGTGCCGTTGGCGCAGTGGCCCTTCCCGGAGCAGTCGCGGGGGCAGCGCAGCTGAGAGCAATCCTCCCCGGTGAAACCCTCCTCACAGACACACTCGCCGTCCACGCAGAGCCCACGGGAGCCACAGCCAGCAGGACAGCGGAGCTGGGAGCAGTCTTCGCCCCCATAGTCGTTGTCACAGATGCACTGGCCCTCCAGGCAGACGCCTCGGCTGGAGCAGCCCCGGGGGCAGAGGGGCTCGGAGCAGTTGCTGCCTGCCCAGCCCTCCATGCACACACAGCTGCACGACTCCAGGCTGAAGTTCCCATGGCCGCTGCACTGTGGGGTGTAATCCAGCTGCCCTGCAAGGATGCAGGACTGAGGGTCAGAGCCCACCAGTTGGGAGGTGGAAAAAGGTCAGTGTTGGCCCTGGGTCAGCCCGTCGATGGGCTGTGGGGAAGGGGGGGCAAGATGTGGGGCAAGTAGGGGATGGCCCTCCCTCTGGTTGAGCATGTCCAGCTCTGGGTAGCTGGTGGCTTTAGGGCTGGCAGGGGTAGAATTGATGATATGGGCTCATGGTGGGGCGTGGGTGGGTCCCCAGGAGTTTGTCCCCTCAGGAGTGCTGGCCTTCATGACTATGGGTGCCATCAGCCCTGTTGGTGTGCTGTTTTGGTTTTTCCTCAGCTCAGTGCTCAGTTGATGGGAACATCCCTAGACATCTTAGTGGGAAAAAGCCTTCCCAGGCCAAGCCCTCTGCACCAGACATGACTCCTGTTGTCTCCTCTCCACCCACTGTTTCATTTTACAGATGAGAGGTCCCAGTCTGCCTGCTCACTCTCCTACAAGAAACAGGCACGTACCCAAAGACATCATCTTCATCCCTGTCCTGGTGAGCCTGATTAAGACAGAGCCATTGGCTTTGCACAAAGTGTCACACTTTTGGGTCTGCTGGAGTTGTGGGAAAGCGGGGAAAGCACACGGTCACCGCCTCTGATGTTCCCCCTTTACCTGGCAGCCTCACACAGGACACTCTGGGGCAAGGAGGGATGCACAGGGATGAAGGCAGCAATCACTCATTGCCAATGCTCCTCTCTTTGGCCCCTCAACACGGACCCATAGCTCCAGTTTAGGGTTATGAACTGAGGAAGAACAGAAACCCTTTCTGTGCTTCCTCCAACCCTTGGGAAACCTCTGC
Organism: Scopus umbretta; assembly: GCA_013400535.1. Lineage (NCBI taxonomy): Eukaryota > Metazoa > Chordata > Aves > Pelecaniformes > Scopidae > Scopus > Scopus umbretta. The sequence goes on from VZTL01026837.1 coordinate 39,592, forward strand.
ACCACAGAGACCCCAAGCCACAGAACTTTTTGTCCCCCAATTAAGTATTCCATCCTAGCTGAGCTACCTGAGCAGCTCTTCCTATAGCGGGTGCAGCAAACACTCATGTAAAAGGGGTTCAGTTACATGCTGTACCACACAGACCCATTTGGGTTACTTTGCTGGTTGCTTCCCATCTAAACTGTGAATACCAGGAATGGTGATCAGGTTCTCTTCAGAACTCAGCCTCTAGTTAAGTTATCAAAAGAGGAGAGAGGATGCTTGTAAGTGTGTTGGAAGAGAGCGACTTTCCTTGGGGAAATGCCTCAGGCAGTGGGGTAGGGATCCTGATCTCCTCTGTGGTGCAGTGAATTGAAAGCAACTCCTGTAAAAATAAATGAAATTGCTCCAGTTTTAGCTTACTGCATCTGTGTTCAGAGTGGAGACTCCAGCAGGCGATGAATGTTTAATGGGACTGTCTTTGTATGTTGCAAGTAACTCAAATAGGCCCATCAGAGTTTCAAATTAATTCCTTTAAAAGAGGTTTTCCCCCTTGCTTTTCCTACATGATTTTAATCCTTGCTTTGCACACACTGATGGCATGTTGTAGGTGTTTTCTGTTTCATCTTTTTTTAACACAGCTGATGACTGTAGCATCAGGAACAGATGGAGGCTGAGCCTGTGGCTGGAATTGCACTGACTTCCACTGGCTGCACAGGAGATGTCAGCACGAGCCACCCTGCTTCTTGTGCTGTCCCGGTTTCTCCCTCCCTATTCCACAATACCCTTGGCCCAACTCTGTTGACCTGAGTGTGGGTCACTCCCATTCTATTTTAATGTGTCCTCAGCATAGAGGAGTTGGGGTACCACCAGAAAAATCATACTAATAACTGCAAAACTTAAAAAAAAATGCAGCAGGCTTTGAGGGGGGAAAGGATTGCTTTTAATTTTTCTTTCTCCCTGTTGTTGTTCTTGTCCTGAAAAGCTGTTTTCCCCTGGAAAGATGTCCTGTGTGGCTCTCCTCACTTGGTGGCTTTTTCCCATGAGGAGCCCTGGTGCATCAGAGCCCCGAGCAGGGCTGGGCTGCACAAGGGATGGATGCCCTTCAGGACAGCCCCTCTTACTGACCTTCCCAAGATGTAAGGAAAACCATCAGTGTGCTAGCTGCCATGCTTTTGAAATGCAGTCTCTAGCCCAAACCTTTCTTAACCCATCTCAGTTCAATTGTGTGCTGCTTCCCTGGCTCTGAGGAATGGCCACAGTGAAACGAGGGGCTGTCTTTGATGGGGTAACCCTAACGGGGGCTCTTGGAGAGCTTCACAAAATGCACATATTGTTATTCCGATGAAGTATCCTGTTGATGGGTTTTTCTGCCTTTGTTATAGGTTTTGTTTGCATCTTTCATGGCAGAAGTTATTCCCTGTATTTTGTGTTCCTTTTTTTTTTTTAAATTCAGCTTTTCATGCTGCATTCACTCCTCCTACCGAGAAGATGAAGGGGTTTATTGCTGGCTCCTGTGGTGCTGCCTCCAGCCCAGGGACAGCTTTGGAGAGCAGCTGCTATGTCTCTCCTCCCTGTCCCACATGCAGTGGCAGATTTCTAACAGCATTGCAAGGACTGCAGGGCTGGGAGATCACCCTGCTCATCCCTTACCAGCGGTAATTTTGTCTGTAACAGGGGTTTAGCTCTGGCCATTACAGGGTTTCTGCAGTGAGCAGGGCATGGGGGCTCAAGTAACCAAATCCCTCCCAGGGATTTTCCTGCCTTGGAGGACCTAAGCTGGGCTTTTCCCTAAAGCCACAGCTACACCATGGGTGAACACAGGCTTTCCTCCATCACCACTCTGAATGACATTACCAGCTTTGTATTTATTTCTCCGGCCTTTTGCTCGAGCCCTCAGTCCCCAGCAAGAGCTAACAGGATGGCATTACTACCTGTGGCTGCATTTTCTTGGCAGCAATTCGAGTTGCATTGGTCCCGGAGCATGGAGACCTCCCTCTCCAGCATCTCAATCCTGCTCAGCAGCTCTTGCAGGGATGGGAGGGAGGTGGAGCACTTGCAGGCCTGCTTGGGCAAGTTTATCCTGTGGGTGAAGGTGACCTGGCTCTCACTGTCGGAGGTCTGCTCCGTGTACTCTGCCAGCCGGTCGTCTTCTGAACTCACCTCCTCGGCCGAAGACTTGAACGTGGATGAGCAGCAGCTGTCCAGGGGGATGTTGATGTTGTAGATGTGGTGGAAGACCATGGGCTGCTCTTTGATGGGTGGGCTGCAGTTGGCAAGGCCACCCTCCTCATCCACTGCTGGCCTCTCGGCCGGCTCTGTTGTCACCTCCAGCCGGCACTCGAAAGGCTTGAGGATGGCACCCAGCAGAAGCAAGTTGAAGCTGATGAGTACGTTCCTCAGGACTGGGTTTTCACTGTCAGTCCCCATTTTCTTGGGAGAGAGAAGACCCTTCTAAGCCAGCCTTGGTCAGCCAAGCACAGGGAGGACCTGGGGACACAGAAGAAAAAAAGCATGGTTGGTGTTAGCCCTGAAACTGTGCTTAGCTTAGAGAGGCAAGTCCTTCTGGGCAAAGTCATCCAGAGAGATGTGGGGCTGACTTGATCCATGCACAATTCTTCTGGCTTTGGTGGAGACTAAATCAGCCCTGAGTGGAGCCCATGGCTGGTGGGGAGACCCTGCCAGAGCCCTTGAACAGTGACAGAGGCAGATTCTTGTTGCTATTTCTTTTTTTTTTTTTTTTAAAGAAACAGCTAATCTGGTACTAACAAAGCACTGAATACATGTGCTTTCAGGACAAACACCCTGTATGGGATCTACTTTCAGTGCCACATCAGTATGGCATGTAGGGTCCAAAGGGTTAACACATGGGTGACAGTGACGCAGCCCTTCACTCTCCTTCAGTTGTCTCCTGTGCCCCAGAAGCTGCGCCGAGGGTTGCTAAGCTTCCTCCAGTAGCTATAGGAACGGCAGCCTTGATGTTAAACACCGTTAAATTACACCACGCAGACTCCAGCTTGTTCAGGTTGACGCTCTGAGCAGACAAATCCCTCCCGTTAAAGTGGCTTCAACCCCTGCCCGTGCTCTGGATTATGGGTTAACCTTGCCTTGATTTGGAAGAACACAACTTCTTGTTCTGGTATCGATCACGAGCCCCTGGGTGGTAATCCAGCCTCTGAGGACCACATTTATCTCCAGCCTAAAATCAGTGGTGCCAGCCCAGTTGTGCTGGGGATGGATTCACCCCCATTACTCTTGTCAGGACTATTGTGTGCTGACCAATACTTAATGCCATCTGGTTTGCCATGAGGAATCACTGCCTGGTCCACCAGAGGATAATGCTAATGGGCAGGTGACGCTGTGTTTGCAATGCCATTGTACCCAAAGATAATGTTTGACTTGTGTTTTCTTTGCAGATGGTAGTTCACCTGCAGCCCAAGAGGGATTGCTGGAGCATGACTGCTCAGAAGGCATGTTGTGCTGTGGTTAGAGGCTCTCAGCTGAGCCCTGGCACTGCTTTGGTGTTGGGGCAGCTACTTAAAAATTTCCAGCTAATAGCTGCAAATGCTCGACTGGATTTCTCATAGCATTTTAGGAGGGAAATATAGATTGCCATATTTACGGCTCCCTTCCTGTGTTGGGTTTGTAGGTCTTGGACTGATGAATGCTGGTAATGTGCTTTGTGGTTCCTTCTGCACCAGCAGTGCAAAAGATGCAGCAGGCACTTTAAATCTGGTCAACAGGCTCTTTACAGTGCTGGTAAAAAAGATGCAAAGAGCTGAAGACCTCCTTGCTGCATCACCAGAAACTTTACCAAAGCTCTGAGAAGTTGTGGGGTTTATATATTATGCAGAGCCAGGACAGGGCTCTTGCAATGTCCAGCCTTAATTAATAATTAACTTTAATAACTCTGTATTTAGTACCATTAATAACTCTGTATTCAGACTCTAAAAGGGCTTAGCCATTCATACAAGTTTGAAGACTATGAATAAGTACATGGGACCGTATGGGTTAAGAAGGACTTCAAACTTCGAGGACTTAAAACCCCTGAGTGCTGGGTTACCGGTTTAGATGGGACCTGCCTTGAAGGGCCACTGTGTGGAGAGTTGCAAATTGCCACATCTGCCAGCTTTTTTTTTTTTTTTCCACATTGCCATGTGCTCCTTCTCCTGGGACATCTGGTGGCAAGAGGAGATGCCCGTCAACCTGGTCTGACCCTAACTGAACACTCATACCAGCTTCCATAAGCGGGAAACGGAGGTGAGAAGGAGTGGCGAGTTGCGTGGTTCCAACAAATTGCTTAAAGCCAAATCTCCCAAGCTGCATTTAGTGCAGACCCTGCAGGGTCTGGACTTGGGGTTTCACAGCAGGTCCATGCTAGGGCAGGCTGGCCATGGCAAGCATGAGGTGCAGGGTGGTGGGGAAGATGTCCTGATGGCTTTTGGTGGATGCTTCTAACCTACCCATGTGGAGTCTTCTCCAAGCCATGGGAGCTGGTCTGGCAGGGTGGGTGCGATACTCCAGAGGTTTGTTTTTTGCAGGGGTAGGAGAGGATAGCAGCACAGTGCTCAGCTGCAATCCACAGCTGAGCCATGCTCAGAGTTGCTCGCCAAGTATGACTTTGCCAGTATCTGTCAGTGCCGTAATCTTGAGCAATTGCCTTCCCTTACTTCTAATGACTCTCCTGCTCTGGAGCTCCTCTCCAGCTCCCCGGGGAACAACCGTGCCTCCCCCTTCCCCTGCTGCTGAATGAAAATATTTGTTTACTTGTTTCTCTCCCACAATACTACACTACTCCAGAAAATACCACTATTCAGCCACCTCGTAGCATTTGTAGGGTTATTATCCCATATTACCACAATGTTTCTGCTGCACTTTGCTTCTTGGCTCCCTGCTTAATGCCTGCTTCTTGTGAGCAGGCACCTGGGACTCCTTTGGTAGGCTCTCTCTTTTTCCCTGTTTTTAGGAAAAGCAAGAAAAATTGAAATAACTCCACAGTGGGGTGGTCTTCTTCCCCTCGGCTCCTGCATTGGCTCTGGCCAATGCTTGCAGAAGACAGAAAGAATGGCATTGGTAATGACAATGGGAGGGAGCGAGAAGGGTGGGATCCATGCTCCATAGGAGGCAATTTGGGGCTGCACTGTCATACCTTGACCACCCAAAATCCTCCTCTGCCTTCTGGGCTCTCCAGTGGCTCCTGGGTGGCCCCAGCTGACCCACAAAGAGACTTCTTGTCCCTGCTTAATGGGGCAGCCGTGACATGGGGAGGCACAGGGACTAATTAGTGCTGCCTGCCTTTGATTGACTTGTCAGCATTTGAGGCTAACTACTCACTCCTTGGCCTCTCGCTTGGCTTTTTTGTGTGTGCTCAGAGTGGAAGTAATTGTGGCTGTGAGCCAGCTGTGCCAAGCCGGGCCAGAGCTTCAAAGCAAGCCTCCTTGCAGGATTACAGGAGCAGCTTAGACATAGGGAAGTGAAATCCCCCCCCTCCCCGCTCTTCAGATCCAGCCTGGCTCAATAAAGACGCCAGAGCCTGTTTATGAGGTATGGAGGGAGAAAGGCTCCAGGTGGATGCAGGAATGAGGGAGTTGGTGGATAAAGTGAGGTGAGCAGATGCATGGCAGAGGTTGCTCACTAATGACAGAGAGCAGGTTGAGTAGTTAACGACTCTCTAACCCATAGACCGAAAATCATTCTTTTGCTGGTAGAAACTGCCAGGCTCATTGATCTGAATCTCTTTATCAGTATATTCATCACAGCAGATGCTGCTGGGATGCTTCCCAGCTCTCGTTTCTGAGTGGCAAGTCACAGCATCCCCCTCCAGCCCCCTCAAGGCAGTGGCCTTGGGCAGGGGGGGATGCTGCAGGGGTGGTGGTATCCCCATGGCATGATGCTAGTGGAACTTTCTCTTTTTTATTATTATTATAAACAGGATCATGGAATGAAAGAAAGAAGAAAAAGTATTCCTGCTTCAGTTGGGTGCTGCATCAGGCTTAATGTCACCTTTTTGCTGTGAAATTGTGAAAAGTCACCCTAGTTCGTGCTGTCCCTGGCTCAAAACGGGCTGAATCCACAGGGTTCTGCCGAGCAGGACGATGCTCCTTGGTGTCCTCCAACCCACAGAAGACTATCTGAGCCATAAATCCCTATTAATCCCTGACTTCTTCCTGGAGGCTTGGGCTGACAGCTCTGAAGCCCTGCCAAATTTGTGGATGCATTCCCAGGGTCTGTTGTCTCCCTTCCCTATGTGGTCCTGCTTTGTTTCTGTCTCCTCCTGTCAATAATTTGCTTTTTCCTGAAGGACCCCATCACTATGAGCTCAGCCAGGGTGGGTTAATGTAGGGATTTGGCTGGCAGTGCTCCTGGGCTGCCTGCATGGTCTGACAGCTCGAGGCTTGTCGATTTGGGAAAAGTTGCATTAACATTCCTGCTTCAGGTTCTTCATCCTCCTGCCCTCCTGGAGCTTCCCAGCCCAGCTAATTCTGCCCATAGGCAGCAACAGAACCATTAGAAACCATGGACTGAGCGAACACATCCAGGTCTATATATTTGTTCCTTCTCCCTTTATGGGGAAAAAGAAGCAAATTTCAGTGATTGTTTCATGTGTAAAATGAGTTGCATCAGGGCACATTTATCTGGGGTGCATTTTAGTCTTTTTTTTAATTTCTCCTTCATTGTCACCAAGTTCAGGTAAAACTCCAAGCTGATGGCTTCAGTCCCTCTGTCCCTCGAGGTGGCCTTGGAAAACTTCTTGGCCAGGGCAGTGAAGGCAGCTTTGAGCCCAGCGCTTTCCTGGCATCTGATGGCCATGTCTTCTCCTTTGCTTTCCACTGGGCTGGGCCAATGCCTTTCCCTCTGCTTGCACCCAGGACAGGACAGTTGATCTCCAGTTGCCTCTGACACAGCACAAGCTTGAGGCTACTGCATTATTTATCAGAGTTGTTTTCCCTTGTTTTCCCTTGGTTTGCTTTGCTTTCTTTTTTTTTTTTTTTTTTTTTTCCGCCCTCCTACAGTCCCCCAGAAACATGGGTGTTTGAATTAAAGTTTAAATTAAAGAGTTATTAAAGTTAATTATGAAGTTTGGCAGGCACTGAGCTCTCAGCTCCAAAGCATTTCAACTTTGGGGAGCTGTGAAAGAATCAATCTGCTGCAATTTCTGTGTGGTTCTCGATAAAAAACTACACAATATACAACTGAGAAAAATATTTGAGGGCTTTTGACAAACAAGTACCACAACAAAGTGCTCTCTTTCCCTCCCAGATGGCCTCTCTCCATCCAGGGCTTGTGTCTTATGGGCCAGTGAAGAAAGAGATAGAAAACCCCTATTAAATCCACAGTGCATCAACCCTAATTATATATTTTTGGCTATTTTTACATTTTGCTGATGGGTTGTATTTGTGTGAGCGAATGGTACTGAGAATGCAGAAGGGAACCTGTGTGCAGTGATGCTTGGAGCAGCTGTGCCAGAAAAGTCATTAATGGTGTGGAAGCAGTTTTTGGGGGGGCAGCATCACCCAGAAATGCAGCGCCATGTGCCCCAACAGCATCTGCACCCCCTTTTTTATTGCTTAGCAATATCATCATAGCAACTGCAAACTGTACCCCAGGGGCTGCTGCGGGACAGGTGCGGGGACATCAGATCCACACAGCAGGGATTTTGCCAGCAGTTTTATCTCCAGCATTTTGTTGGAGATAATTGAATATTTGGATGGTCCAACAATATTTTTATTTTTGTGACAGTTTTGGTGAATTGCTTTGTTTAGAAAATACCCCCAATGCTGCCCAGAAAGATGCTTGAAAAATCAAAGCATTTCTTTCTCCAGCCAGATATCATATATTAAAATGTTTTTAAAGTCACTAAAGATGTGAATATGAAGTGAACATTTTGTTTTGGGTGAGAAATGTTTTAATCTACCCAGAGAACATAGATATCTGTGTATATATACATATTTATATCATACATTTATATATATTTATATCACGTTTTCTTTTTCTGAACACCAGATAAACCACAAGCCCTGCTTTTTGGTGCAGATGGCAAACTGGAAATCAGATTTATTTGGAGTTTGGACTGGGACATTTCCTCAATGCCAACCAGCAAACCATCAAGAAATGGAGTTTGCTGCCTGCTTCCTCAGCATGGCAGGAGCAGGCAGATATTAGCTAACACCCAGTAGTCCCCTGACCTGTGTTGGGGCTGGCTGATTGAGGCAGTGATGTGTTCCCTGCTGGAGCTCAGCTGGCAGGAGCTGGACCACTGTGATGGATTTGCTCCTGGCTGCTGCTAATGATGAAAGCGAGCCTGGCGCATGGTGGTGCGTGAAACAGGCGGGAAGCCTCTGAGCATATTATTGGGGCTTTTATGTCGAAAAGCGTGTTGGAGGTTTCCTATAAGCCATCTCCCCCCACCTACCGCTGGATGGTTTTCAAGGCTCCCAAAGCCACCCTGGAGATAGAAGAGCACTCAGTGCAGATGGTGCCTGCTCCATGTTCTGGTGAGATGGAGCCCCTGTAGGCTTTCCTCCTGCTCACTGGGTTCATAGGGAAGAAAATTTGACTCTGTGGTGTCCCTGTTTGGCTTCCCAGACATACACTTTCCGTCCCAAGGTGAGCACACAGCTGGGAAAACAAGGTGAACTGGAAGATCTTAAACTCAACACTGGTTTTTTTTCAGACCTCCCAAGAGAGGCTGCAGCACTCACTAGTTTAGAGCAACCCATCACTCTAGTGCATCAGCTTCGTTATTGGCTTTATATTGAAATTGCTGCTGGGTGCTACAGTCCTCCAGCCATGGCAGGTGAGAACATGTGTGTAGAAGGCGCACACCTTGCTTTTGCTTTGCTTTGTGATCCATCGAGAAACTCTTGTGATTTGCCCATCTGACCAGAAAGCACTTGCATTGCGTCAGCCAGTAACTGAGAATTAGTTGAAATAATTGGGTCAGCTCCTCGGCAGCTTGAGATTGCTGTGAATTTAGTGTCACAAGGCTGATTTGCACCAGTAGGACCCTCCTGAGTGGATGTAGAGAAGCTGTGTCCCCTGCAGACCCAATTCCCTCCTGCAGTTTTCTGGCGGGGGAGGGGAAAAGAGGACTGGCTCCCAGTCGTTACTAACTTCATGATGTGCAATTTATCTGCTTAAAAAGGTTTTCATTTCATTAGTTCCCTGGGCTTCATGGGAGAGTGAAGGTCCTTGCTATGTGCAAGCATACATAGTCCTCTCCCTGATCAACTCCTTCTGCATCCTCTGCCTATAAGTAATCCTTGTCTCCCCTCTAAACCCAGCCTGCTGCGGGCTTTTGGGAGAAATAAAAGAGATGGAAAGCTTAAAGCAGTGAAGTATCACATCCCCCATAACACTGGACTTCAGCCTGAGGTCGGTTAGTTGAAGGCCAGACCCTGCGGACTCATGGTGCTGTAGCTGAGGACCAACACCGATACCTGCACTGTACTGGAGAAACCCAACCGAGTCATTTCACGCTGCCACCAAGCAGCCCTTGGAGAGGGAATGATTTTTGCCCCACTAACTAATTACATATTTAAGGATGAAATACTTTGATGCTTTTACCAGTCTTCCCTAACTATATGTGGAGGAAGAAATCTATAGTTCCCCCAACTGACTGTAAATTCTGCTGGCTTAATAATTCATGCGCACCTTGGTAATTGCAGCCTATGTTATATCTTACTTTCATTACATATTCTTTTATTGAATTGCCACGGCATATATCAATAGCCTTTAAAAGCTCCCACAGGAAAGTAGGCATCAGCTTAGCACAAAGGTTTCAGGGGGAATCTCTTTTCATTTTCCCATTAACAGGTAAAGCCCAGATCTGGCGGGTCTGACTTCACATCGTCCCATTTGACTGCTGCCTCCTGCCTGCTCCCCTGCAAAACCTGGGGAGTCACCGGGGTAAGTCTCATTTTTGCAAAAGGCTCATAATCTGAGCCCATCCCAGCATTTTACTGAACAAATTATGGCATTGATGGTCTTCATTTATATGTATTTACAGGCTGCAGCAGGTACATTATCAGCTGCCCCGTCCAAGTCACTGTTCATGAACTATACGCTGCAAAAAATGCTTGTTCGGTGCTAAATTCACTCATGTGACGGGCTTGCAAAGGTGGGCACCTAATTTTGCAATGAAAACCAAAGTGGACACCTAACTTCATAATGAAAGCCATTAGCAGTGGGCTTGGGCAGCCACTGTGCTGTGATGGGCCCCAGGGCTCCATGGGCAATGCTGAGATGCAGGAGCAGGCTGCAAGCCCATGGTGCAGCATGTCATGACTCATGGGTAGATGCTTTCCTCTAGCCTCTTAACACCAATATAAAGACCCTTTGTGTCCAGTGTCCTGCAGGAGGGCAACCTGCTCCCTTCTGGGTCTGTACATGACACCCTGGTCCCGCAGTGCCTGAACTCCCAGCTCCTAATGGGAGTCACTGGCTGCTAAGAATGAACTCTTCCATACCTACTCATGAGCCTGGATGTGTGATTTGAGTTGTGGCAGGTATTTGGTAGCCCGTGTCTCCAAGCACTAATATGTGATGTCTGTTGAAGATGGCCTCAGCTGCTTTGCTGCTTGGACAACCCCATCCCTTGGGACTCCCTGCCCGTGAAAGGGCATCATGTCTAGCGCTTCACGCCATATATTTATTCACACTCAGCTATGAAATAAATCCCCCCTCAGTGGGCCTGTATGTTGCAGAAGGGTTTATTTTATCCTTATGCAGTGTCTCCAGGCATTAAAGCAGTTTTACCAGGGACAGCCCTGGGGGCAGAGGCTGGAATGGCTCCCACTGCTCTGCCCTGAGTTGCCGTTTGCCCATAACGATGCTCCTGGCCCATGCCTGGGGAGACATTCAATTTCTAAAGAAAAATTTTGGGACGGGGCCAGGCCTTTCTGAGGCGCTATCCTTCAGTGCTAAAGCTGTGCACCTGTCCTGGTTTCAGCTTANTTTCTGAGCCCCACAATGTCCACTCTACCTGCCCTGCCGGCTCCTGGAGCTCCACTGGAGATGCTCAGAAGCCATAAAGGGGGAATTAACCATAATTATGGAGCATCGCAGGGTGTAAACACCCTCTAAATCCTCTTTAATTACATGGGAGCACTTAATTACATTGCAACTGGAATATAAGCACAAAAATAAATATAATTTAATTTTTATCTTCAGCAGGGGCACTGGTAATTAATTTTGGAGGGTAACATAGAACCCAGCTGAATGTGGGCATGATGTGGCCCTTGCACGCACAGTGCAGCAGAGGTGCTGCTACCTGGGACTGTCAAACCTCCCTTCTCCCCCTCCAACAGCCATGGCTTTGCCATCCTTTCCCACTCCCCACTTGGTGGCATCCCTCTTCTCTGTCCATCCATGCATGGGCAGAAACTTGCAGACATCAGAGTAAGGCAGGACCAAGTGGTGGGGTACCCACTCATCCTCCAGCATGGAGAAACCAAGCATGAGAGCTTCCATGGCTAATTCACCCCACCTAAATTACACTGTGAACCCACAGCCTGTAACCAGTGGGACTCAGATCACTGTAAGCCACTGACACAAGTTGGTTTTTTTTTTTACCCATTTGCTCCCAGCACATAGCTCAGGTGCCAGCAGTGAGTCCTCGTGCTTGTGTAGCTGATGCTTGGCTGTCATGTTGCATTGGAGGCTACAAGTCACCCCAGACGCCCTCAGGGCTTAGCCTATGTGGATGCAAACAGCCCAGCTTGGGATGCTCTGTCACCAAAATTCCCATTACCCTCCATGCAGATGGAGCGTACGGCTTGATGAAGATGAAGGAGTGTGTGACCAAGTACAAAATCATGTTGAAGAAATTGGATGCACCGTGGCCTCCATTGCCCCATACAGTCACTGCATGCTGCCAGAATGACCGTGAAATGGATAACAGTGATGCGGACCAAGAGAGGAAAATCCCTGCTATTATCATAGGGGTTTTCTGCCATAATTAGGGAATTGTAGCATTTTCCCCTGGAAAACCTGAGCAGCAGCATCCAGGAACTCAGTTTGCTTCAGTCTTGAAGCCTTAGAAGCAAAACGACCTGCTGAAGTCAAATGAGCACTTTTTTTTAAAACTTGCTTTTCACTTTGCCTAGTCATTTATACCCTAACTTGGAGCTGGGGGAGTGGAACAGAAATGCTCATCTAATGTGTTTTTGCATTCGTTTTCCTCCCGCATGTGTATTTTTACACCACAGAGATGAAGCAGTGCTGACGTGATCATGAGGTTGCGCACGCTGTGGTTTTTCCCCACCTGCTTTGTAACCCCTGTACTGGAAAAATTCAGATTTTTCTTCCTTTTTAATATATTGCTCAAACTAAACCATGCGTTACGGCTGATTTACACGCATATGCAACCTGGCAGGTAGCAGCAGGGATCGCACTGTTTGAGCCCTCCAACAATTGATATTTTCTACTTGCCTTCCCGTTGTAATTTCCCCTGAATATTCAGAGCAGCAGCAGATACTTGTGCAATAGATTTGGGGCTGGAGCAAAGCTGCCGTGGTGGAGCTGGCTGTTGCTAGAGGGTGGTTTTGCTTGGGCAAAGCTTGTCCCAGGACGATTTTGGGGACCTGCAGGGCCTCCCTGGGAGGGGAGAGCCTTGTGGTGGCGACCACAAGAAGCCTGCAAATGTTTTCTATCATCTCCCATCAAACAGACAGCTGAAGAGAGTGTGAGGAAACTGGAGCAGAGAAATGAATTGTAGTCCTGCTGCAGAGACTTCATTTGATAAATAATGTATATAGAGTTTGCAGTAATAACCGCTTTTTTCCGACCCAGGCAGCCGGGCTGGGTTTGACACATCCTGGATGTATTCCTCCTTCCAGGCAGTGAATGGGATGACTGGTGCTCGCTCACGTGGTGGGGAAGGCAGGGCAGGCAGTGACAGGCTTTGTTGTGTCAGATAGGTTAATCTGGGGCTTTTCTCACTTCCGATGAGCTGCATGTGTACGGAGAGGAGGAGATGTTTCCAGGCACTGCAGGAGGAAAGAGATGCACTGGGGGCACAGTGTTTTGGAAAACTCCTGAGGTTAATGCGTGCCATGGACTTATGGTCGAGAGGAGACGTATAGCCCTGGGTGGGCG
>VZTL01026847.1:0-14720 GCA_013400535.1 Scopus umbretta
CACTCCTCTCTGGCTGCAGTTGCCAAGTCCCATCCCCCTGTTCCTAAATATGTTACCCCAGAGGTGTTACCACTGTCACTGATGGCCTTGGCCAGCTGTGGGTCCCCCTTGGAGCGAGCTGGCATTGGCTCTATCGGACCTGGGGGAAGCTTCTAGCAGCTTCTCACAGAAGCCACCCCTGCAGCCCCCCCTACCCCTGCTACCAAAACCTTGCCACGCAAACCCAATACATAAAGTATTTCAAAATTGTGCTGTGCTGCTCCTGCAACTCTTAACTTTGTACTGTAGTAAGTTTTCATGACCAGGAAAGACAAAAAAATAATAGGTTGGCTGTTATCTTGAACTTCAGTCTTCTGTTTGGGAACCTGTCTGTAGGGCACTGAAGAACAGTAATAGGATATATTCTGCAATCACCCTGATTTTTTTATAAGTATTTTATGTCACTTTGTACTCACATATAATTAATTGTGTTCTTGAAACAGCTGATCATTATGTGGAGAAACAAAACTGTAATCTTGCAATTCTTAATTTAAAGTTAGAATTATGCAGTATTGTATCATACAAATGGTGGGACATTTTCCCACACACTTGTTCCACCAGGGCAGCCAAGACAGGCAAAGAGCTCTGCTGTTCAGAAGCAATGTTTGCCGAGTTTGTTTCGGTTTCATGATCTTCCTTCCCCACTATCCTAGTTTCAGCTTGGATGGAGTTAATTTTCTTCCCAGTAGCTGCCGTAGTGCTGTGGTTTGGATTTAGGATGAGAGCAATGCTGACACCCCCCCGATGGTTTAGTTGTGGCTGAGCAGTGCTTGCACCAGCCAAGGCCTTTCCAGCTTCCCGTGCTCTGCCGGAGGCACAAGGAGCCGGGAGGGGGCACGGCCAGGCCAGCTGCCCCAACCTGCCCCAAGGGCTATTCCATACCATACGGCGTCACCCTCAGGATAGAAACTGGGGGAGTTGGCCGGGGGCAGCGATCGCTGCTGGGGGACGGGCTGGGCATGGGTCAGCAGGTGGGGAGCGATTGCATCGGGCATCGCTTGATTTGTGTATTCTTTTATCATTATTTTTTTCTTTCTCTGCTGTCCTCTTAAACTGCCTTTATCTCAACCCACATGTTTTACTTTTTTTTTTTTCCTGATTCCCCCATCCCACTGGAGAGGGGGAGAGTGAGCAAGCAGCTCTGTGGTGCTTAGCTGCCAACTGGGGTTAAACCACAACACCCTCTCATCACCCTTCAACCTTTTGACCAATTTTGACCAAATGTTAAGTGCCTTCAGGCTTCATTTAAAAATGAAATGGCTGGTACTGGAGACAGTCTGTTTTACCCAAAAAGGAATATCACAGTTACTAAACATGATAAAATCTGTACCTAAGGAATGGAGCCTGAGATGTGGAGTATTATAAGTTAAAGAAAATTGAGTTTACAGGCCAACTGTACGATGTAAAATGTCAGAATTTTTAGAACCCAAATTTCACGCTGTTTCTAAAGAGAACTTTTCCTTTACTTTTAATGAGCCGGAGTTTAATAGCAGGAGTTTGATCTTGATCTTGCATCGTTATCTTTGTTAAACTGTCAGCATAACACGTCTGACTCATTGCCTATAATAAACCCTCTATTTTTATTAAAAAAAAATCTGAGTGCAGATTGCTCACAAGCAAATTCTAACTCAGTGAAGAATTGTACTGTGTGAGAGTATACTAAAAGATGGTAGAAATTAATACACTTTTAGTGTTTCATTGTGCTCATTTCCAGTTTAACTATCTTGAACAGTATAAAATCTTGTAGTGTCCCCTGTTCTTCAGGCTAATATCCCCTTGCTGCAGTTTCAGGAAGGTACTGGACTGACCAGCTGTCAGACAACACAGAAGTACATCCTGCTTCACAATTTTTACTGAACTTAGTTTTTTTTTTCCATTTTAAGAGAGTCATCCCTCTTCAGGGAAGTAAGTACTGTATACATAGAGAATATAGTGTCCTTTTATTGGACTACAGCAGTTAATCAAAGAATTCCATGGTTAGGAAACATAATCATGTTTCATATAGTTTTTTATACAATTAGTATCTGCCTTGTCTGAAACATATGTGTTGGAGAGACATATAATGTATACTGGAAAAAGCAAAACTTTCAGAGCACAACCCACCAAGAAAACACCTGCAACAACTTAACCATGTGTCCATCAGACTTTTACTTACCTCCTGCAAACACAGAGGGGTAAAGTGCTCTCTTCTGAAGGTTTCAAATGGTGAATTATTTCTTTCAGCAATGTGTGGGATCTCTGCTTCCCTAATAATCTCCTGTTCCTCATGAGAGGAGTGCAAAGATATGAAAAAAAAAAAATAAAATTCAATAGTGATTGTTTGTCATGCCTTTGTGGTTAAGGCAGCTATGGCATGGAGGTCATATTCAACTAGTGCAGCATCAGACTTCTAATTCTGGAAAACTTCTTTCTGTTGGACTTCAGTTCCCAATAGCTGCAGTCTTCAGTCAAGTATGGCTCTTTCTTGAAGTAGTTTGTCTTGACAGCCAGCCTGTTCACCAGTGCTTCAAATGACTCTTACTGGATATCTTGAGGTGCTGTTGTTTTGCATATGTAGAAATATATCAGAGTCCTCTGCTCTCAAAAATGTAAGAAAATGTTGGTGTTTTTTTAATTCAAAAATGTGTAGATTCTTCAAATTTTGTTGTTGTTGTGTCTGTCTGGTGTCCTGTCCTACCCACCCCCCCATAATGATCTCCTCTTTTCAGTTTGAGGAAGAGCTTGTGTCAGTCTTCAGGTGGAGCATAGTGGAATACAGGCACTATAAGACTCGGAAAATTACAATTTCTGAGCTGAGGTCCTCCCTGCAACAGGTGTCTGTACTCCAGGGATGATCTTGCAGTTCACATTTGATGTATTATTTTGAAAAATATGTAGTAATGGATAAGTGAACCTAGGGAGAGGGGGGGAAGAGGGGCAAAATAGCTGAAAACATTGTTTTAAACTGTACATTTGATCTGCTGTAGAGACGAGTGACCTAATGAAAACTGACATTGGAGGATGGTTATATTTGGGTGACACTTGCTGCTTGCTATAACAACAAAAATCTCTTAGGTATACCTAGTAGCAATTGTAGATACAGTAGTCATTCCAGAGCTGAGAGCTTTTGTTTTGTCTATAAGCTGAAACCAGCTGAAGCAGTCCATTGTAACATTGCTTAAAGAAAACACATTAGGAGGTAAAATAAGTTGTTTCTGTTTTACTGCAACAACCACAGGAAGACAATACTATGTATGATATTACATTGTCATGGCAAAAGTGGAAGTACTTCTGTTTGAATGTTCTCACTTTTTCCTGTTGTGTGAAACATTGACAGAATTGTAACA
The DNA here is from genome assembly GCA_013400535.1 of Scopus umbretta. NCBI lineage: Eukaryota > Metazoa > Chordata > Aves > Pelecaniformes > Scopidae > Scopus > Scopus umbretta. The sequence goes on from VZTL01026847.1 coordinate 3,366, forward strand.
CGTATTTTTGTTGCGGTGACAGAATTTGCATATGCTTTGGGAATACTTGCTCTTTTACAGTTTTTGGTACAATTGATTTCATTGTATTATTTTTAATTGTATTGAGTATAGGATACAATTAATCTTATTTAAAGCCATCTCATGCAGTACCATTAACAAAGCATCCTGTATTGTAGCTTTTCATAGCAAATGAATATAATCATGTTTTTTACTGAAATAAGCTGCTTGAGGCCAGACTGAATTTTCCGATCTAGTTAGGGGAAGAGGATAGGGGTGGTTGTCTCCATTACGGTAAGGTAAATGAATGTTTTTGGGTTTTTTACTTCTTAATTTTGCCTCCTCTCTGTTGTAAGTGCCATGGTTGGTTTAATACTTGCAAAAGCAAATCAAACTTTGGTTGACGTCATCTCTTGCATAATTGACTGCCTTGAAACTCTCATTTACCAAAGTCTGCTGCTGTCAGCTGTCCTGACCTCTGGCTTTTTGACTATATTCTATTTGTTAGATACAATCTACTGAAATATTTTTGCCTTTTTTTTTTTTACTTCTTCCAGGAAAAGGAACCCCTCAGGGTTATACCACTTAAGGAGGTCCATAAAGTTCAGGAATGCAAGCAAAGGTGAGGAGAGAAGAACTGGTGTGGTTACATTGGGATATAGTACACTGCTTTGTCACGGCTAGACTGCTCATTGGAAACAGTGGAGTACTTTTTAATAACTTGGGTTGATGTATGCATGTGTGATCCTCGTTACTTATAGGACAGCAAGTAGTTTTGTGCTTAAAACTGGTTTTGAGTGTCCTGTGTTAGCGTGTGTTTCAAACTAGTAGCATTTAGTGGAATGCAAATGCACTGGACAAGGGTGGAACAAAGGAGTATCATGCAATCATGAGTTAGAGGTGCATGGGTGCTGTCTGATTTGAGGCAGCAATTACAGGAGTCTCTATTCTGTGTATAGAATCTCTAAACCTTTAGAGGGCATTACCTTATGTTAAATGTCTGAATTTAGATGAGAACGCTCTTCCTCCTGCTGTCTCCTTCCCACCAAATGGCAATATTCTAAGGAATTAATTGCCTTGGAAGTAGGTTTTTTTTTTCTTTAGCAGGCTACTGCTTAGGATGAGTACTTTGTGAAGGCATAAAACATAAATGTCAAATTTTATGGAAATTTGACTAGAACAGTAAATATTTTTAAACTTAACATGATAGGGTTTAGAATGTTCCAATTAAAAAATATATGTAGTAGCACGCATGCCACTGATAAACTAAAGTCTCAGGACTAAAATAAGTAAGAGGTGCTGGTTTTCTTTTTCTACTTGGTATTTACCAAAAAAACAACAGTAGAGTGATAAAGAAATGTAAAGGTCTTCAGAGAACAGATGCCCTGTTTTTCTGCATGTCCTAGAGTCTTTTTGAAATAGAAAGCTGACTTGCTATTGAAGCATTTTTTCTGTATTTCATTTACAGTGATATAATGATGAGAGACAATCTCTTTGAAATTGTAACAACTTCTCGAACCTTTTATGTACAGGTAATTTCTTTTTTAAACTTGGGGCAAAACAAGGAGACTGCCATAGTCAAAGCAAAGAAGCACTGCTGTTTTGCTTTTTAAGCTGTATTTAACTATGCCATGATTTTCAGAGGGAATGTGATCTTCGTTACGTTTCAGAAAGATGCATATAAGAAATATTCCACATAACAGCAACTGTTACGGTGGTCGTGTACGAAAGCAATAAACAATAAATCCTAATGCGATTTTGTTGGCTTTTGGGTCTTCAAATTCTGTAGGATCAACTCAGTATTTTTAAGTCTTTTATTTTGAAGTACTGAATTTTTCTGTGTTGAGTTCTCGGATTCAAGATAGTTGCCATGTTAAAATACCTGCTGACGCACAGCAATGTGTAGATGTCAGTACCTGTTTGGTAATATGGATCCATGTGCACTTTATTCACCGTGTCCTTACCATGTTATCTCTTAAATGTTTGGATATAATGCAAATCACAAAGACTTGCTTTTCCTAGCTCTGTGGGAAAGTGATGCTTATAGTACTGGAAATAATTTCTGAGTTTCTTGTGTAGGTTCAGAAAGGCCTGTATAGTCTACTATAGGCAGTAGTGCCAGATGCTGAGTTATGAGCTGTCCTGTAGCAGAACATAATTAAGTGACGTGTTGCAGAAGTTTCTTGCTGGGTGGGTGTGCTAGTTAATAAAGTCACAACCTAATTAGGAGACAGCTTTAGCTTTTTATCTGTCTTTATCCCAGATATGTACACCCTTGGTATTCACTGTTAATCTATTGCGTCTTTGGGTTGTTGTGCTAAGTAAATGTACAGCTGACCGCGACAGAGACTGATTTTTTTTTCAGCAGATCTCCTGTATGAGTTTCTGTGGGTGCTTTAATTTTTTTTGTTGCTGAAAGTAAAAAAAAAAAAAATTGAGTCTAGAGTATGCAAATAGTATAAAAATACTTCTTTTTTTTGCTTTTTATTTTATATAACTGTGTACTTATAATAGTAAATTCAGGGTAAGATTTTAAGAAATTGAAGTCCCTGTGGCTTTAGATAATAGACGACTAAAGTAGGGTGAGGCTGTTGTTTGAATGCAGCTGGTCAGGACGCTGGGAAAGTTGAGAGTTGGTTATGTTAAATATAATGCATACTGTTTGATCCAGGCGGACAGTCCAGAAGACATGCACAGTTGGATAAAAGCAATTTCTGGGGCCATTGTAGCGCAGCGGGGACCTGGAAGATCAGCAGCTTCCGTATGTTATTCTGAACCTCTGAGAAAATGTGATTAGTTGATGTTCACTTGTGCACATGAAGTTCTAGTTGTGTTTTCCTTTTGCCTGTCTCTATCCTGTCCTGTAGTAACGTGGCATCTTTGCATGAACTTTCATACAGACTGGCATAAAATATTTTGCGTTTTTAATTGAGCACTTACCTTAGTCTTACCTGTATGTCACTCTATGTGCATTGTACTGTCCTGAACGCGTAGATAATGCAAGTGCTAACATAGGAAAAAAAAAAAAATCTCCTGAGTTCAGTGTATGATCTTTGGTCACTATGCTGCTACTAGTTTGGAAGTAAAATTGAAATTTTCTAATTCCTGCGAGGGTTTCTGCTAATTGCTGAATTTTGCAATCAAATGACAATATCCTAATTTGGTTTTAACAACTCTCACTACTAAATTGTCATTTTCTGTTGTTGATAGTTCATTGTATATGCAGATACAGATTCAGATTTAAAGTAAATTCTCTGAGATCCCTGCTCGCATGAATTGGTTTTTGCCGTTGGAAGGGTAGTGTGGACACCATCTAGCATTACTTGAACTAAGGCGCTGTGACAAATCTTAATATTGGTGAAGCCTTGTGGATGCCAACGATTCATACATACTTACATTTAAACTGTACTGGATGCTCGGTACAAAGCACGCTAACTTGTGAGTAGTGAAGGTTACTGTAATGTCACAGTGTCTCCAAGTATGTCCAGACTTAAGAAATGGAATACTTCACAGTTCAGGTGTTGCAAACTATGGTTTTCACTTTCTGGCTATGGGATGACTTGTAAAAAGCTGAATATGTCATTACCCCCATAATCTGAAATCTAATAATTTAAATCTGGCTTTTGACTACACGTTTGATACTGTGTTTCTGTTAACTCAATCTAAGCTATCAGTTATTTTTTGCAGCTGGGAGCTGCTTCATGCTTTGAAATGAAACCTCCTGTCATAAATTACGGGGGTTTTGGGGGGAATGAAAATATGCAGATAACTCTTCTCTGTGTATGCTTTTTTTTTGTGGGGCTAACTGAGCAATCTAGCTATTACTGTCTGCATCACTTCTTTCTTTTTCCCCTCTCTTCTCTTCTTTCCCCAAGTATAGGTTACTCTAATCTTAGCTTTGCACTGTGTTCCAGATGCGGCAGGCCAGAAGGCTGTCGAATCCTTGTATACAGAGGTATACATCAAGAACTGGTGAATGCAGCACGTATGTGGGCTCTCATGTAAACTTGCCTTCTTAACAGAGGGCTAGGACTAAAGACTAATTCGCACTATAAAAAACTAAAAATAATGCTACCTGTTGTCATTACCATTACTGAAAACTAACTCATAAATTATATCATTCACTTACAGGTTTGCACTGTTTTTTCTTGCTTTTAAAATAATTGGAAATTTAAAATGGCAAAAACGTGTATTTATACTTCAAAGTATACTATATAGTTAAACGTAAGTTATATGATGTCATTTTAATAGGAAAGTATTAAAACTAATTTGCATGAGAGTTCATATTTCCATTTTACTTTACATTTTTTTGAAACTGCGCAAAAGCAAAATTAAATTAAGCTACCCACAAACTAATACAGATGCGTGCACACAAAAAACGCACGTCGTAACTCTAGTAATTGGAAGGATAATATTGTAGCCTGATTTGCATGGCTTATAAGTCTCTGCATGAAATTATTAGTTCAAACGTAGAAGCATTGTAGCGTATAATTGGTACGCTGTTCAAAGCAGTACACCTTAGGAGTAATACAGCAGCATAGTCTCTTAACTGTGGAATTACAGTCAGTGTGGGTAGTAAAATCTGAGTATCCCTCAGTTCAGTTTAGCAAAAAGGTTTATTATAGAGATCTTGTCCTAATATCCCTCACTTCTATCCTGTTTGAACTAAAATTACTAAGAATAGTAGTAGGTAAATCACCGAATCATATGTTCTCCTAAAGCAAATGTTTTTTTTTTAAAGTGGATATCAAGTCAGGTATGAAATAAGGCAATGTAAGTAATGTGAAATACTTCACTGAAATCGAACGCAGCTGAAGTCCAAAAAAAAGTTGCACAGCTCCTTCACCCAATAATATTAGTTAATTTATAAAAAGAGATACAGCAGTACTTGGCAGTATCCATTACAATGAAACTTCTGAATTTGTGTCATGGCATTCCAAAAGAAACTTGGAAAACTGCTGTGAAAAAATAACCATTTCATTTAGGATGTCTATTTGCATCTTGGACACACATCTGTGATGGGTTTTTTGGCTAACAAATGTGCTCGAAAAGTGACTTGATTTGTGTACGCACCTGGGCTCGCAGGTTTCTTCGGTTCATGTACTAACACTGGTGATGGCAGAAGTGGCAGCAGCTGCAGCTCCTCGCGCACGCGGAGTGAAGCATTCACTGCATCATTGCACATCACTTTGGTCGTATCATTTAACCACTGTATCCAACGCTGTTTTAGATATCCCTAGGTATTTGAGATGTCCTTACAGAACTGATAGATACAGTGCAGAACTTGAGGAATTTATTTTTTTTTGTTCTGGAGATACAGCTGTCGGTCAGGCAGGATATTCTACGACATCTAAAATGGCACTCTGTGCCTACACTTTGGACATCTAAATTATTCCTAGGTAGTCTGGGAACTTGTTTCTATCAGTAAGTAAATGGTGAAAGACTATTTTCACACTTATCAATCTAATAGAGTTATGCAAAGGTCAACAGAATGGCAGTTAGCAATAATAACCACAAGAAAATAACAATTAGAAGGAACAGCTTAAAGATCAGTTTCTTTTCTAGGTCCATTAACTTTGGGCATTGTTGTACGGTCTTGATAGCATAAAACAGTTACTGCTTTTGTTTGGTCCCTGGAACAAATGAGGGAGATTGGTCCCCCAAGAAGAGGGAACAGTAACATGTGTGTTACTTCAGGATTTAGGATACGAGTGGCTGATGTATATGAATATGTTTGAATGCATTTTTCTCTTGGAAAGATGTCGCTTGCCAATGGCCTTTTAGGTGTGTATCTTCAAAAGGTTATTCAACATCTTAGTAAAATGAGAAGCTTCAATTTGCTGGACTATATTATAAAGTCTAAAGAGCTGCTGAGCTTGATTTGAGAAATGTAATTTTTCTCAAATGAAGAAACTGATGTTGCTGTCACATACTGCTGTAAGCTCACATTTAATAATACGCTGCCTTGAGAAGGCACCTGCCTCCTGCTGCTGTGGCTGACGCTTCGCTTTATGTATTTTCTGTCTTGATTTTTTTTTTTCTGAGAGTGAAATCTGAAACTGCATCTTTCCAACATGATGTCAATGACTTCATCTGACATGTGCTCTTCTTTTCCAGGAGCATACCGAGTCTTCTTCCGAACCCAACCATGCTTTCCGTTCTGCCGTCCCAGCCCCAGCCCCCTCACATTCCACAGCCGCTCACGGCAGCCCTCTGGTCCCAAACCCTCACGCCAAATACCCTGCCTTGGAGAAGCGAGGATTTCACGAATCTTTTACCAAGGCCAAGCCAGGGAGCTACAAGATCCAGGTTGTCGCTCCAAGAGAATCAGCTTCCAAAGTGACTGAACAGGGCCTCTCGGAACCCCAAAGTAAAAATGGCACTCAGGAACAGGATCTTGGCCTTGTGGATCTGGATGATGCAAGCCTTCCAGTTAGTGATGTGTAGCGATGGAAGTGTTTGGAGAATGATCCATTTGTTCGGTCCTCTAATTTCCTTGCTCGGACTTTTAACCAAAGAAAATTGTAGGAAATGAGAACAAAAAACCGGAACACTGATTTTTATATATATGTATGTGTGTCTTTCTGTGCACACATGTGTATATATAATGTGTTTGTATATTGCCTTTCAGCTGAGGGTCAGAAATGACCCTTATGCTTTTTCTCAAAGCCTGATAGTAAATCACTTATTAGTGAGGGGCCAAACTGCACAATTTAGAAGAAAAGAAAGAAAAAAAAAAAAAAGACAAAAACAAGAAAGTACTTCTGCAAGTAAGCAAGGTACTGGCAACTTTTCATTCCTAATCTGGCAAACTTACCAAATTTACAACTAATGCTATATTGTGGAGAACTTATTGCCAGCAAATGTGATTATTTAATTTTATTTTGAGCTACAGTAAGGTTTTAGGAGTAAATGAAAATTGTTTCTCTCCGTGACTGTCAAATACCAGGAAATGCACAAAATGTTTCTTCTGTTCTTTAGGATCAACAGTGTCAACTGATTTGCTACCAGAACAAGAATTCTGAACACCCTTGAAATTCTAATTATGGTGCTGTCAAATTTCCACTAAAAAAAATTATTTTGAATAGTCAGCCTATTTTTGGTGCACTCCTAAAGGTGGGTTATAGCTTTTTGCACATTGGGATTTTAGCGGTCTGCATGCAATGCAGACCATCATGCATTACAAACACATGCAATGGTGTTTTGGAGGGGGGAGGAGAGAAATTGGACTCTCGAATTTGGACACCTTAGCTCGTTGGAACTAAGTAAGGGTTCATATTGCGTTACATTAGGCTTTGCAGCAATTACTTTTCAATGTCTAAACGTTTCGTTTGATTACTGTTTGGAGAACGGTTTTCTTATCAGTGCTTTGTGAACAGTTCTTGTTTCCATCGTGATCAGTGGAAGACCTCTTTGTTTAGTTTTGTCATTACTGGTACTGAACTGTTCATAGTCATGCAATCGTGGCCTATAACTTTTGGTGCACTAATAATCTTAAGTGCCTGTGTTTTTTCTCACATTGTTGAAACACTTTGGATTAGTTATGTACACAAACCATTCGTAATGGTTTTGAACGTTGGCTTGGAGTCGCTTTGAATAGCGTAGTTTGGAACAGCTATTTAAAATAGAAAACTTATGCTAGGGATACCAGTGTTCTGGTATTGCACCTACTAGCTGTGCAATATATCTTTTTTAAAAAAAAAAACGAGTATTTGTTGCTTGTGTACACTGTGTTATGGGGCTTCAGTGATGCAAATGAAAAGAACCTTCACATTTCAAGTATTGCATTAGACTGAGTGTGTACGTTTCATCGTTTTTGAAAAATGTTTGCTTTAGTCAAAACTCCACGGATATCTTATGCTGCTGCTTATTGTGATTCAGATTGTCCAGCTTTGTGATACATTTTTGTCTACTGTAACCGAAGTTACATATCGTACAAGTCCATCTTCTCTCCAACTTCCAAACTGACTTCCTGCTTGAGAGATATGGATGGCTTTGCCACAATAATTTGTTGATCCAGGGATAGTATAATTGGTGTCATATAAGAATAGAATACAATCTAATTTCAAACCTTAAATTATATCAGCACCTTTTTTTTTATCCATAAGCTAACTAGCCACTGTCTTAAGGCAGTGGCGTTTGTAAATTACTGGCTTTGTTTGACTCTTTAGATATACGTGAAAACTAGCACAGAATTGGGAATTACTGTAAATGTCTGAATTAGGATCGTAGGTTTTAACTTCTATAAAGATAAAACAATAGCTCTTTAAAAAGCTTATTTTTTCACAAGTACATTCTGTGTGGAAGACACTTTGCATTGAAATATTTTTACTGTAGTCTAACATCTGAAATCACTTCTCTGGTACAGCTTTCACACTGCATGTTCATTTTATTATATTTTGGTATTGGCAATTTTACACATTGGGTGGAGGTAAAGAAGCTCCATTATGGGACTTACTAAAAGAGGGGAAGAAAAAAAAAAAGAAAAAAAAGAACTACTGTTGTAGTTCAAATAGCATAGGGAAATATTTGTGGTTAGTAATTGTCAGAGTCTCCTATTTATCAGTACTTTTATAAATCTATGGAAATTGTTAAATTATTTTAGAAACAATGCTGTAAATATGTCACATTTAAATTGTCAATAAATCAGTTTGGGTAACTTAAAATAACATCTGACTGAGTTTCCTTGCACCATGTTCAATATCTTATCAGAACAATAGAGTCCTCTTTAGCATATAAGAGGTCAGATTATCTCTTATCCAGCTGTAATGTTGTCTTAATTCTTCAAATCTGATCAGGTTGTGTAGCCGAAGAAAGAAATCGAACAGAAGGAGCTGTTTTTCTTTTACTGTTCTCAGTTTCCTCTGTGGAATTTTTACATGTTATGCAAGAGAAGTTGACCAGGTTTCTTCTTAATCAATGGAAGGGAAGAGATGACACATAGTAATGTCAAGTTAAGTATCTGGAAACAGGCACCATCTGGAAGTGGGGAGGGGGGGAAGCCGCCACCAAAACGAACATCCATTTTTCTGGCATTATAATGTGTTGAGTAACAAGGTTTCTGTCTCAAAAATGCTTTCCTGAAATAGCGGCACCTGTACGACATCTGGAAGCACCTCGCTATCTGTACAGCTGACAGTATGATCACACTTAAGTGACTGCATTGCTCAAGTACCTTTTTCCCTTTTGTAAAGCAGCACAGGTAATCGGTCTGTCTCAACAGTATGCAAGTTTCAGATAAAGAATGGTAATTGAATAAGTTTTTATACAGGGTGTACTCAGTTACCCAAATTCCAGTTTGACTGTGACATCTTCTGACTGAGAATAGTTCCAGGTGTGTACACATCTGCAGTTGCCCTCGCATCAAAACGTGCATGCTGTTGCCCCCAGCATTTTACTCCATAACGTACGACTTCTAGAGGAGTCGCTGCACTGGGTGTCTTGAAACTTCCATTTTAACCAGTTGGACCACAGGCCAGAGCTGGTATGAAATGTGTATGTAATTGTACCTTTGGTTAGCCCATCTCCATTTAAACTAGACGTTTTCAGCTTTATCGTAACATCACTAAGTTCCAAAAGCAGCTTGATTGCAGCTGTGTGGAGTTGATGTTTCAATAAGGTCGGTGGTATACCCAGTTAGATACTAAACAGACAGACCCAGTCTTACAAATACAGGGCTCTGGCTGGTGTCACCGCCACAATTTTGGGTTTTTTTGCTAATGGGATGGCCTACATGGCACCAGGCTTGCTGGTGTCAGATGGCATTCACCTTTCTCAAAGAGGGATGAGGGTGTTTGCTTACCAGCTAGTGGGGCTCATTGACAGCTTTACACTAGACTCGAAGGGGCAGGGGGATAATACCAGGCTTGCCTGTGACAAGCTGTGGGATGACATGCCAAAGTTAGAGGGATGGGGTGCTAACGAGGGCCCTCAGCCTGCTGCTCTGAGATGTGCTGCCTGCACTGGAGCACACTTGAAGTCCTACAGAGATGAGCCAGGGGTTCCTGAGGTAATAGGAACAAGGAGGGAAACACCAGTGAAATACCACAAAGGAATTAAGGGGTGTTCCTCTAAGAAGGTGACATGGCCAACAGCCCAGATGGAGTGCCTCTACATCGATGCACACAGCATGGGCAACAAACAGGAGTAGCTGGAAGCCACAGGCTGCTAGAAAGCTATGACCTAGTTGCCATTACTGAAACTTGGTGGGACAAATCCCATGACTGGAGGACAGCTATCAATGGCTACTGGCTGTTTAGAAGGGACAGGCAAGGAAGGAGGGATGGAGGGGTTGCCCTCTACATCAAGAAATTGATAGAGTGCAAAGAGCTGTCTCTCAAGAACAGCAGATTGGAAGCTTGTGGTTAAGAATTGGAGATCAAGGCAACAAAGGGAACCTTATGGTTGGTGTTTACTACAGGCTGCTGGCTCAAAGGGAGCCTATTGACATAGGCTTGTTACTACAGCTACAGGAGGCATCGCACTCGCAGACTCTCGGCCTGCTGGGGGACTTCAACCACCCTGACATCTACTGGAAAAGTACCACAGCGAGCTACAGGCAATCCAGGGCTCCTGGAGTGAATTGAGGATAACTTCTTAAGCCAGGTGATGGACAGCCCTACCAGCGGGGGATGTGATACAGGACCTGATCACCCCAAGTGAGCTAATTGGTCATGTCAGGATTGGAGGCAGCCTGGGCTGCAGTGATCATGCACTGGTGGAGTTTGCAGTCCTCAGGGATATGAGTCAGGCAAAGAGTAAAGCCAGGACCCTGAATTTTAGGAAAGCAAAACTTCCAGCTGTTCAAGGAATTAGTCAATAGGACCCCCTGAAAAACTGCCCTGAGGGACAAGGGAGCAGAACAGAGCTGGCCGATCTTTAAGGACATAGAGTGCAAGAGCTCTTGATCGCTGGGTGTAAAAAATCGGGCAAGGAAGGCAAGAGACCAGCATGGCTGAGTGAAGACCTGCTGGTCAAACTAAAGGGCAAGAAGGAACTGCACAGGCAGTGGAAGCAGGGACAGCTCTCCTGGGAAGAACACAGGGATGCTGCCCAGTTGTGTAGGGATGGGGTCAGGAAGGCCAAGGCGTGGCTGGAGCTGAACTCGGAAAGTGACACAAAGAATAATAAGAAGGGCTTCTACAGGTTATGTCAGCCAGAAAAGGAAGGCCAAAGAAATCGTACCCCTGCTGATGAACATGACTGGCAAACTGGTAACAACAGGTGAGAGAAAGCTGAGGTACTCAACAACACAGGGAGGTGATACAACACAGCCAGAATGGCTTCACCAAGGGCAAGTCCTGCCTGACCAGCCTANACAGGGAGGTGATACAACACAGCCAGAATGGCTTCACCAAG
>VZTL01026848.1:0-25490 GCA_013400535.1 Scopus umbretta
CCCCTGGTAGGCTCACTTACCAATAATAAATATTTACTTTACCAAAGCAAACAACATACCTTTTTTTAAAAATGCAACAAAACAATAATCAAGTCCAAATTCTATTCTTTTTTCAAGATTTGCACCAAATAACCAGTGTTTATCCATCTGCATACACAATGCAATTTCTGAATCCAAAAAAGCAAAGCCTATTACTTGGCCCCCAGAATGCACAAAGGTTAAATCAGTGAAGGTATAAGATCCACTACCACAAATGAGCCAGTAGACAAATACTGAGTTGAAATGTGGCACATCCTTCTTTGGAGGGGGCTCTTCTTTGTGTAAATGAACAAAACTACAAACATAAGTTCTTGCTGAGAAAGAGTCCACGTGAAATGGATTTTTTTCCTTAGATTAGAAAAATTATTTTCCTGAGCAGGTATGACAGCACTGAAGGTAAGGTAAGGGACAGCACAGAGAGCTGCTTTTTAAGGCTTTGGGGTGTTTTTTTTCCCCCCTCTCTCTCCAGTTAAAAAAAAAGAAACTAGGAAGAAAGACTTATGCACATCATCTTAATTTGTTCTTTCTTATGTATTTCTTCTTGACTTTTCAGAAATTATAAACTTAAAGGCAATCCTTTTTAAAATAATCTGATTTTTTTTAATCAATATTGCCTTTTGATTCCTACCTTTTACAAATGTGGCAAGGGCCCTCTCTCAAGAGGGGGGAAACCACTTTCCTATGAAGGAAAACTTTCAGCTTCCAGGGAGCTGTCAGCGAGCTTCCTGAGTTCAAGACGGGATGACGGAGCAGCGATTAAATTCTTCTGAACAACAAATCAACCTACAACTGTGCTATGACCTGCAGTGGATAATCAACATTAAGTGTAATATGCATTACAATTAAAAATTACATCTTAATGAACTATGCATATCAAGTAGGTAATTAATTCTTAAGCTCCTTGTCTGCTTTACAGTAGATGAGGACTTGGCTATCATGCAAATATTTAAAAAATATTTCCATTTTCTATGACTTTCACTGTGCTTTGCACAGCTCATTAGCCTTTATTTTCAGGATCTTTGCTGCACAAAAGTGGCAATAGCTCAAGTTTATAGCAATATGTCGCCTCATTTCACTTTCTCACCTCTCGGAAATAGCTGCAAATACTTGTCTGACAGGACACCATTACTGTCAGCAGTAAAAAAATCAGTCACCCCATTGACAGAGTACAAGAGGCTAAAAGTACAGAGGGGGAGTCTACTCCCTGGTGGCAAAAAGGTTAAATAACTGCCTGGCCAAATCTAACTTTTCAGTCATGAATTAAAATCCAGAAGAAATGTTATACAAATGCAAATATATGACATCTGCTTCTGAATCTGAAAAAACAAATGGTAACATTGGCAGACTGTGGGGTTCTTGAGAATGCTGGAGAAATACCTTAGCTTCCAGCCCAGCTCCAGGCTCCCCTATGGGCAATGCACACTGAGACGACCAGCAGGATACAGGTGCTGGCATCTGCTCCTCACCTATTTCCCTGTAAAAGTGATGGACCTCTCTGCTTCATTTGGGAAGCCTCATCTCTCATACAGAGAGCTCTGTCCTATACAGGCTGTACACCTGCACTTCTCTGACACGATCACGTGTAAGTTATGTATTCTATAGTGGTCTGGTATTTAATTTACAGTCATCAACATACGAGTACAGGCATCAAATGTAGCAAACCCAAAGCTCACAAAGACCCAAACAAAGGGATAAAGCAGGTAGATGTAGTTACAGACTGAAGCTCTGCTCTTGCATTGGCTGTGTAAACACAAAAAATGTCAGTACTAATCAGTGATGTGGGATTAAAAAGTTGATTCTTTCCCCCAAGATTGGGATATTGGCATTTTCTGTTAAGTAATGAGACAACATCATCTTCCCTGTGAAATGACAGGAGTCAAAGGAAAAATCATACCAAAAAAGCAGGTTCACTGCTATGGGCACAATCATTTTTTAGTAATAGCTGAAGTCACTTTTAATTGTAAAACCAGTAAATAGTTAAATGTTACCAAAGCGAGCAGCTGGTTTCTCAAAAATAAGACACACTGCTTGGAACAAAGGGCACTATTAGAAAGAAAAGATGCTGCTATTTCCAGATGGTGCCTGAACAGCACTGAACAAGTTGGTTGACCTCCTAATTTAAATCTCCAGAGTCCTATAGACAAGTTTGGGGCTCATGATAGAAAACAATTAAAACATTCCCTCAGAAAAATTTAAAAAAAGCCAAATAAGGCATATTTTATCCTCTGTAGTAGTATGGTTTGCTTGGCTGTCTTCTGCTCTGCTTTAGTTCACGGAATTCACATGCTCCGTTATATTGCACCTTATAGAATGATAAAAATGGCTCTGGCAGGAAAGCACTTGAAAACACTTCCCCCTTCGATCCCCAACTGAAATCCATCTTTCTAATTTCTAATTTAACTCAGAACTAAACCCTGAAAAAGCCTGGCTTTATGACCCACTTTAGGTATCACCATGATACTTCTTGTCACTCGATTGCTGCTCTTTTTGCTAAAGTTTCATAAGATTTTCTTCTCCAAAAATTTCTGGAAGCTGTTTCCAAAAGCAGCCTCTAACCAAACCAGACACCAATTTCTTTCCAACCACTCTGTTAATCTTTAGAGACACACATGGTCACTTTTAACAGAAAGAGAAAGACAAGGCCCTACTCAGACAGGCTTTTCTTTTGTGCATACACTATGCAAATGTTTTGCATTTATACAAGTGTAACTGAATATCTGGATCTTAAAGCTCTCAGGCTAATCGTGATTTTAGGAGCATTACCACTACACTGTCAAACACATGCACTATATAGCATTGAGGAAGGTTTTTCATTAACTTGCTCTACACTGGTATTGCTATTGAAATGAGATAATTCAAATGAGATAGGGATAACTGGCAGAAACTAATGAATACAGAGTATTTTTTTTTAAATGAAAGAAAGAAATATGACGAGAAAAGGCATGAAGGAAGAAGGTGCTAAAACTGCCAGGTCATGCAGCTATGCATTACCCTTATTACCAATTAAGAGTTGGTCACGTGTCAAAATACCAGTGTTAAGATCCAAGTCCCTGATGCCACCAAAAAGAAATCCTAACTATCTGAGGCTTTGCTCTACATAAGATCAGAAGTGTAAGGTGAAAGTTTCTTTCCATAACCTTCCTGACAGATGAGTTATTGCACAGATCAGAGGAGTGCTTAAGCAAATTCCTTAAGCCAGATTTATGCCACCTCCAGGTACTTCATCAACACACACTCTTCCTCACTGTCAAGATTTACTGGACGGGATGCCAGGAAAATGGGCAACTGTGTGCACAAGCATAGCCACAGAGGTGACACATCACACTTATGGAAAGTAATGTTTGTTCAAAGACTGCTGCTCTGTTCTTTCATCAGTCAGGACACCATTACAGTAAACTGGTGACTTCATGGATGAACCACCATTAAGTAGTACTAAAATCGTGAGTACAGTAAAGAGTTAAAGTGTGGATGCTGAACAAATAATTAAAAAAAAAAAAAAACAAAAAACAACAAAAACCAGAAGAGGCTCATGACTCTTGCAGAAGCAGAAAAAAGTCTGTAAGTTATTTTTCAAATATCTATTTGGCTCAGATACATCCACCTTGTGATTTTTAAAATTCTCTCAACAAATGATGCTGCTTCGCCACCTTCTCCCCCAGGGCCTGTCCTCCCTGCAAGCCCCAAGAGGAACACTAGCACGAGCTGTAGGACCTACCCTGCTCCCCAACAGCTCTCACACTACATCCACTGCAGCTCTGTCTTCTTTCCTTGCCCCTTTGTAATGCTCTAAGAGTCCCAGGTAGGAGCTTGGACCACCTGCAGAGAAAAGGTGAGCCAGCACAGACAGTTAATACAGAATTAGAGCTTCATTGGCTGAAAGTTAGAAAAGGAGAAAATCTTTTTTGCATGATGCCAAACAGGCTACTTTGAAAGAGCAAAGAAAAGCAGCTGGGGCGGGGAACAAAGATCTAAAAAAAATATTCAAGACAAGCTCTGCCTTCACTATTATCTATGCCCAACACCAGTTTGGACCTCAGCGGCAGCAATGGATCCCCAAGGAATGCCCAAAATGCTCCTTTGCACCTGTGTAAAAAGAGCACAACAAGATGAACAACACTCTCAAGGCAGTCCCTCAACCTCCCGGAGACTCTTCTGGCCCCACAAGGAGCAGGACACCTGAGAGACCCCCTACCTTGGTGTCTAGGCTAAAAGGCAGGTGCTCTTTTGAATGACCTTAAACAGAAGGCAAACGCTTTATTTGCAGGAGAGGGCAGAAATGAGATTGTAAAATCTGGTCACAGTCTAAACATTTGTCTTGTTGACTTTCACTTTAATTTCTTTTTCATGGTTTTACTAAAACTGATTTGAATCTTAAATAAAGACTAATAATTAATTTCATTCTTCACTGACTACTGTTTTTTCATTAACAGGTGATACTTAAAATAGTACAAGGAATGTATCCAGAATTCCAATTAAAAATCTAAATTATAATTTTCTGCATGAATCAAAGATTTGTCATCTCAGAAATTGTAACTTTAAAGTGATAAATAAGCTTCAGCCACATTCCCTTTCTGCAAACCACCAGGCACCATGTTTCTCATCCAAAAACTTCTTCTATTGCAGTAATTATTTAAAACTCTGCCTAGACATATTAAAATGTTGACAATAACAAAAATAAATTTTGACAACAGAATGCAGTATATTACATGACTTAATAGCATCAATCACAGGATCTCATTTTGCAGCTATCACAACGAGGCTGCATTGCTATGAAATAAGATGGTTTGTGGGCAGTGCAAAATTTGGCTTGAAGCTAAAAAATTAATGCTATATGTTTATCCCCATGATAAAGAACATTGCTACAGAATAACAGTGGATTAAAAAGGGAGCCTATGCTACAGGGTGTGCCAGGTTGTATTTAAATTCTGTCTCCCTGTGTGTGACTGGTTGTGTTCTATCATGAAAGCATAATTTTCTTACCACCTGAGTACAGTTTTGCACAGCAGGAGAAGAAAAAAACCATTAGGTGATCCAAGCTGTCAATTCAATTTGTTTATGAGAACTATTTCCATTGAAATATGTCCTGCTTTCTTCTTACTCAACTTTTTTTCTTTAATTTCATGAATTACATAAACACACCAAGCTGTTGTAAACATAGCAAACCTAATCCCCACTGCCCTGAACCTACTGTTATCACTTGCATTTTTGTAACATAAGCGTACAACTTATTTAAACTCGGGTCACTTAATACCGTCTCATTACAGGAAGGGACTGTAAGTGCTAGCATTGTATCTTGACTCCTGTTTTAAAGCCCATCCTTTCTACAACAGTTGCTTAAATTGACCTTAATGGAAATAAGAATAAATACTTATCTTTTGGTCTGACAGCATTTTGAACTTACTTTGCACAGCTGCAAGAGCAGTAAGGCAGGGATGAATCAGGCCCACTGCAACTGTGCACGCTTCAGCAATTCACTGCATCTCAAATCCTGAGAGTGAGTGGCAGGATGTTCTCTTGAAACTTTGTGGTATTTTTTTAACACCCCATAAACAGGGTTTGGTTGGGATTTTTTTGTTTGTTTGGTTTGGGTTTTTTTAGTTTTGGTCATCAACTTCACCAGGGACTCAAGGCTAATGAGAAACAGAACGTTTAAGTGAGAAATCTGAGAAGTCACCCAGCAGTACATCCAGTCAGGCCCGGTGTAAAAACAGCAGAAAGTAGTATGTGGGTACATCTACAGACAAGTTATACATTCTGGATTCAAACAAGAAATACATTCATTTTTATTTATTAAGTTCCTGGATGTAGCTTTTTTCCTGTAAGCTATTGCGTTAATCACCTTCATTCTCCAGGTATGACCATCATATAGAAAGAGATACATTAAGAATCAGTAACAAAATGTATTATATATATGCAAGTAATCTAGGCAGCAAAAAAAATCCCCGATTTAAATTTGGTACTCAGTAGATGAAAATACGGTATGTAGGCCAAACACTGAGTAGGCTACAGACAGCAGGTTAAAACAGGAGGCACTGCACCTCTGCTCAGGCCAACTCTGGAAATCTAATTTACGAAGAACAACATAATGGACGCAGTGTAATTACTATAACTGTTAACATCAAAGTCTCTGAAGTCTCTTGGCACTATCATATGAAAAAAAGAAATCTTCAGGAACTTTATTTAATTGTAGATGCACATTAGTCATGCTGTCACACTGTGCCTGGTATCACACAACGTGCCTAAAGGTACGCATTACAGTTATTCGCGAAATACCATAATGAGCTAAGTGAAAATAACATTCGGGAGACAACAAATATCATTCAGTGGGTCCCCTCCGTGTGATGAAGGGCTCTAAGATTAAAAAGAAATTAGTATATTCACTTTTCCATAAGAGTTCAGGCATTCTGTGCTGTGCTGATTCAACCTCCGAGCCGACCTGCAGCCAAACCACGTCTGCTGTGGGGATTTAGAGGAACAATCCCTGATGATTTAACTACAACTTTTCTCAGACTCCAGCAAAATTAGTCCTTGTTGGCCTATGGTTCCTTCAGAGAAATGTGTTTTTTTTAAACAAAGACAAATAAATGCTCAGGTAAGGTTTGCACCGATGATGCTCCCTACTTACAAAATATAACACCAAAAAAAGAAATGAACGCCATTTAGACAAATAACCTGAGGATAATATCATTCCCTTAGAAGCAGCAGCAGAGGGGAAATCAGTGTTCAGCCATCAATGACCGCTGGTAAATGACCTGCTGCTTGGCTACCAGCTAGCTCACAACTCAACAAGCAGGCTTGCCTGCAGGCAAGCCATTTCTTTAAGAAAAAAAAGAAAACCTCACCACTGCATTTTCTGGTGGATAATTGATAATGTTGTTTTCTGGATTTTATTTTATATATAATTTATTTGTATGTATATTTGAGAGATATATATAAACATATATATTTTACATATACATACATATATAAATAATTGTTTAGGTAAACCAAAATACAACCACCACTTCAACATCCAGGTGAGTCAAAACATCATCAAGAAAGTTGCCATCCAAAATATTGAATATATTTATCAGATACCTGAGCACCATTTTTTTTTTAATAAGAAATAAGCATTTTAAGTCAGTTACCCAAACTTTTCTTTCACGTGGCATGCCTATTTCCCCACTTTACCTTCTCTGCTGTCTCTGGAACGGCTTCAGACCCAGCCTTGCATGCCAGGCATCCTAGTCAAACTGCCCTTAACCACAAACCTCACAGAAGCACCAGTTTGCAGCTACCCTGCAGGCAGCCCACCCTTACCAAACCCACTTCTGCTGCGAATCATTTCCCTACTGGGGTAAATCCCATCTCCATGCTCGTCCACAGTTACTGTCTTGGGAACCCATTCACTTAAGAAGGATGTGCTGAGCACAGACACTGAGATCTGTCCTGTGCAGTGTTTTCCATGAAGACACTTATCTTCTCCGTGGGAAGAAAAAAGGTTCTACAAAAGCATTACTAAATTCTGTGCTCAGTCAGCCTCCCCTCTGTATTTCTAATGCATGTAGGGACCAGCCTGGAAAATAGAGTTGCGTCATGTGACATGTCAAACTAAAACTGTCCAAAGCCTGCCAAATCGGCAATATTATTTATTTAGTTAGGGCAACATTTACAAATTTGGTGGACTAAATTCCAGATTCAGTCACCAAAACAGGAGCAACCCAATTTCCCTGAGCTGCTTACCCCTAGCAACATCCACTGATTACGCAGTAGCCTGGGGATGCTCAACACTTGAAAGATAAGCCATTTCTACAAAGATAGCTAGCTGTGGAATTTGCATCCCAAAAGACTCCAAATACATGCCTTTCAGCTATTTGGCCTAAAGTATATTTGTGGCTGAAGACAGACAAATTAATTTCTAAGAAAATAAAAATGTAATCGGAGGAACCCAGGATTAAGAATATTGCATTCCTGTGGGATTTCTTCTCACCATCCCTCTACAATGAGGTCAATAAACAGTAATCTAAAATTTTATACATGTACTTAACATTAAAGATTTATATGGTAGCTTGGTCTCCAGCTTCTGAAATACATAAATACATTAACAACTATGAAGGATTCTCAAAGATTTATCATAGTTCTAGGGGCTTTGAAAGTGGCTTTTGTTTTTTTCCCCTCTCCCACCAGCCTCATAAAGCCCACAAGAGGTGCAAATCTCAATTACTGTTAAGGGGGCTGAAGCCCTCTGGTACTTCGGGGGGGAGCTCAGCTGAAATCCCAAGGAAAACACCAGCACACCACAATTAAAGGCCAGGCAAGAAATAGTGAAATACAGAATCTGTGAAAGAGGGCTGAGATGATGACAGCTGGAAGGCAATGAGGAGCAAGATGAGAGCATAGGGAAGGGAGCACCCAGCAGTGTGAGCAGGGGATGGAGCACATCAGGCAACACATGCCCATCATCCAAAAAAAGGTCAAAGTGCCGAGGGAACTTCTGGTAGCATAAAACAGGCATAAAACTAGAAAGTTTTGCTAACTGTTTTAGCAAACAACCTCAACTCACTCAAGTCAGTCTTGGTGTCTTGAAACCTGGCTCACTGATTTTGAAAATGCAGGAATAGCAATTATGCGCATATACATCATATATTCTTCACAAAAAGAGTCTCAAATTTGCAAGCTCCTCATCAGCTGAAGTGCTTGAAAATAATTTTATAAACATCTAATAAGTACTTGGGATTTACAAGGTGCCAGGCACACAGTGATCAACATTCTCATGCAGGGTATAGACACCTACCCTTTAAATTTAATATTATTGTTTTTGAAAATATTTTTTTTAAAATCCAAATTGATATATTGTGCTATTCATTGCAAGGTTTGTGGGTTTTGGGTTGTTTTTTTTTTTTTCTTACTCTAAGAAAAAGTCCTGAGTATTTTGCTCCTTTGAGTAGGTAATTGAGTATTTTGGAGAAAGGTAAAATTTAACACTGAAGTAATACCAGTATGTGGAAATAAGTACACTTTACTTACAAGCATACACTGGTCTAAATGGTGCTAGGATTAAAAAAAGGGAGTAAAAAAAAATGAGGTGTGATTCCAAACCAGCTGAAGACAAGGGGGGAAAAAAAAAAAATCTTTTTTTTAAATAGTTTCATTAAAAAGACAGGTTTTATTTATTTAATCTATTGAAAAATTTTGGTACTTTATTTTCTGAAATATTTCCTTGTGGCTTTTTTGTATCTCAAGTTCCCATTTTTAAATGAAACATTCTTTTTTTTAGACCTGCTTAGAGAGTAAGTAATCTGAAGATAAAGAATATGAAGATTTAGGTCAGTATTTTGTTGCATGGCAATCTGAAACACTTGTGAGAAGGCCAATTGACTCAAAACAGAGACGTTGAGGAAATTAATCTGAAGCAAAATACCTTTTCCTGGTTTGGCGAGAGTAAAAAGAAAAGGACCCATTACTCTTCTATGGAACTTTGATTAGATTGTTTGATTTCTTACAAAATGTTGTATATTTCTCATTAGGTAAAGGCAATTAAAATAATCAATTTCCGAGTGGAGAACCACATTTTGCTGCAAATAGTATTTATTGAAAAGGTCGAACGTCAGACTGTTGTTGCTGTAGGCTCTCTTCTGTAGCATCAGGAATATGAAACAGAATTACCAGCCAGGGGATAAAAGGCCATATGAACCAGTCACACCTGCAGCCAGATTTTCAAAATATTCTGGGTTAAAAACACTCAGCATTCATAACCAAAACCTTGTTCTGCTGTTGGCTCGGACCCCAGCATCTGCCCTGTAGTCCAGGTACCTGCACGGCAATGTCTTTTGTCTCCCACAGTGAAGGAAGATAAGGGCTTGCTATTGGTGTCTCAAGTCAATGGGCCCAACACAGTTAGAAGAAACTGGACCATTTCCTACATAAATTTAAACTGCAGTGCCAGATGCTAAACGTGGTAGTGAACTTGAAACAGTGATAAGAAAGAGTACTCAATATCATTAATGGGGTGAGATATGCAGTTAATAGACCATTAGGTTAGCTCCATTTGAAATGTGAAGGTTTTGAGTGTAATCTTTTCAAACACACCAAAATGCATCAGTCCAAATTAAACAAATGACTAGAGCCACTACCACTGCTGGGGCCATAACTGAACCACAGACACCCAAAGACATGGTGTACGTACTGCTACATAACTACCACATAACATACTGCAGGAGGCACAGTTTCAGGACCGTCCACTTCAGATCCCCAAGGCCTGCCAGCAGCATTCAGTGCCCAAGGGCAAACACTTTCCAGCAGCTGCTACTGACCCCCCCAGGCTCTGGGTTAATGAAAGCCCCAACGTTGAGTGCTCTCTTACACCTCCGTTGGAGAAGATACTTGCTATACTTGGCCATGCTTGTTAACTGCAACACAAACAAGCCCAACTTTTCATCCTCTCATGGCAACAGCTTCTAGCAAACAATGTCCAAATCTCCTAATTGTTATAAATAGAACTTATAGGCAGTTTGTTGACACCTAAATAGGCTCACTGAAGGGCAGTTACATATTTCTATATATCATCCTTCTGACTTAGATGCTCTTTTTGGATACAATTTATTAGGAAAAACACAAACTATCAAAACAGATGTGTTTGTACGCCAGAAATAAAAGCAGATCATTCTTAGAAAAGGGTTAGGCTGAGATAAAACAAATATTTTCTTCTGACAGTAATGGAACAAAGTCACTGCGTTTCCAGTGGGAGCAAGAACAACCTTTCCCTCGCGCAAAGGGGCAAGATCTTGCAAAGTACTCGCCCAAAACTAATGTCACAGTACTAATTCCCAGTGGCTGCTCATTAAAATATCATAGCATTAAGAGACCAGGCATAAAATACACATTTTCCTAAATTCTTCAAATGTCAGCAGATGAAGAAATGCCTCTCAGACTCTCACTCAAGAGAAAAAGAGTTACAACTAGAAGACAAACAGAACAGACTTTCTTTTCAAATTGCTGAGCCCATACAAGCCTGCAGCATGCTGGCTCTTTAGTGTGAATTTGGTGACCATGCAGAGTCCTGGGCTGGATTAAGCAGTCAAGGACAAGCCTGTTGACTGTACAGCAGGGGAAGGGGGACAATTTCCCTGGTTGTCTATTCCTGCACATGTTTCTTCTAACTTAACTAGATAATTATTTTACCCAGAACTACAAGAAGAAAATAGTGTCTCCTGTACATGACAAGGAAAAAGTCCTGCATGCATGTCCGGTCTTCTGAACGCCTCCCATGAAAGACCCGGAAGAGACCAGACACACACACACACACACACACACCCACCCTCCTTTTTACACAGCACCGCATCCCTCTAGCAATCAGCTCCATAAATTCTGCCCGGGGTTCAACAGAGTTTATGCTGGCGTTCTGTGGCATGCTCTCACCCATCTGCTCTCCCATGCATATCTGCATTAGTGTTAAGGCCAATACTGTGCCATGAGTGAAATCATGGCTGGACAGTTTACACAGCTCAGGAGAGGAATGTTTTGGTATTCTTTTCCTCTGTCTGTAGCTAAACAATCCAGCCTCCTTGCAGCATCGGCTTCACACTGCGATGACCATTTTTCTCCTGCTAGTTCATGCTGCAAAACAAATTTCTCCTCTAGGACAGATACTTTTCCAGCCTGAAAGGCTACACATGTTCCCAAAGTACCAACATATGCCTTTTAGTGAACCATCAGATTGGCCAAAATCTATGGGTCCAACACCCCCAGCGGACATGAATCAGTCAGGATCCCAAAGTGAAAAGAGGGAAGAAAATCAGGTCACACCAATAAAACCAATACTTACCTTTATTTCAGATCTGGTCTATCCAACCTGCTATCTTCAGTCTAGCAGAAAATTTAGCCTTTATTAAAACCAGGTCATTTATTTTAAGGGTAGAAGTGGAGAGTGTGGCACCAAGTAACTACGCAGAGAGGGGTTTCTTTTCAGATCATCACTGCAATGGTCCCAGAAACCAGGCAGCCACGGGCAGCACTGCTGTAACCTTGAAATGAGCATTTGCAGACAACAGCACCTGCTTCTCCTGATTAATAGCCCTGCCCTCAACTACTCAGTAGCAAACATTTACAATGAGGAAGCTAATTATAGGAGTGGTGAAAGAGGAGGCAAATCATCCTTAGGGGGCAACTGACCTTCTTGCCTTGATGAAGCTTACTAATAGGTTTAGTAGGTTATTATTAAAAAGATTTTTGATGTGAGGGATTTTCTTTATAATCCACAGTCCCAGGGCAGACAGGAAACATACTTTTCCAATTAGTTAATAACCATCATTTTCTTTTTCAAACTGCATAAGGAGCCACAGGATCATAAAAATATGCAACAAAAGACTCATTTATGCTCACACACCTGCTTCTAGAGAACATCCCACAGCAGAGTCCTACAGAATGAGTACACCAAATGACATGAAAGGGAACTACAGGAGACAGAAGCCCACTTCTGCTCCAATTCAAGATGAAGAAAATTTACAGCTCAAACCTCTAGGGACTTAGAAGGTCAAGTACATTTATAATGGTCACCTCCCATCCGCTGTTTACTCACTGAAAGCTAGGTATTGCTTTTATGGATCCAAGAGCAAAGTGATAAACTATATGCTTACCATATTATCTTCTAAATGAAAGTACAATTTTTTGTAACTTACTTCAAAAGAATATATAACGCACACATTTCTTGCACGTATCATTACTATGAATCCACAGACACTTGCAGATTGATGGGTCCTGAGAAAAACACCTCAAATTCCTCAAAAAAAAAAAAAAAATACAGTGCTGAAGAAGAAAGATTAAAGAATACAACAAATGAAAAACTCAAAAAATGATTAAAATTTTGTTCTTTCTTTTCAGCTTACCAGGCATAATGCATGCCAATTCATTAGGCAGATGTAGGCTTGTTTTCCCAATCATTAGTAAGTCTGCATGATTCCTTAGCAAATTAAAGGTAATTAAAAAAAATTATCTGCCACTTGTATTGGCAAAATAATATAAGAAAGTAGCAAATACTTTAGAAACAGTTTTTCTAGAGAGAAGTAGTTTCATTCTGGACACACTGATTGACTGTGGTGCATATGCAAAGACCTAAGCACGTTCTTCTGTGAAGCACAAATACATGTTGATGATGTTTTATGGTTTTTTTCCTTAAAATCTGCAGAAACTTAAGGACAAACTAATCCATACAACTCTGAGGTGAGGTGGTTATACAAATCTGAACAGCATCACAAGACCATACCCTCTGCCTTCTGCTTCTAGTATCAGATCATCTGTGCAACTCTGAAGTGGGGCACATTTTTTTTCACAATGCCAGGTAGAGTTTTCACTATATTATTAATTCAAACAAATAACAAGAAATGTGAATATTTTCTGTCCTTAGACCAAAGACCCAGAGATGCTCCAATGTCATTAATTCAAAGCGTAGTAGTATAACCCACATTTCAGGCAGACAATGTGAAGCCCTCAGTCATGGCATTAAACACACCTTGGTGCAAAAAAGGTACATTTAATTCTTAATTGACTAAATATGCAAAAACATGTTTTATTCTTTTAAATATTATTTCTCTATATTTTTAATTAGTAGTCATATCAGTATATAAAAACTTCAGAAATAACATCTGTGATGGAATGGTGATTTGACTTGCAGCAAAACCATGCATTCCCTTTTACTCCCTAACTGCTAGTCCCACAGAACAGGTCTCCTCCCCTTCATCTAGAAAGGACAGGAATAAAAGACATAAAATGCCTATAATGATAAAATCTTGGAGTTTGCCATGATTCTTCTCCCTTCAAAAGAGCCACAAGACACGTGTAGATCTCACTAGCTCTTCGCATGCACTCCAGCCTGCTCCTCCAGCCTGACCCCCAGGAGCCTGGAGAAACCAGAGCTTCATCTCTCAGTGGCTGCATCTCACATCTCCATTTAATGGTTGGAGAGAGAGAAGGGAAAGATCACAGTTGGCCTTCTGAGCAGGACAGAGAAACTGAAGATCTGTGGGGATAATAAGTGGTTGCTGGCCTTTACCAAACACAGAGACCAGGCAGGTCCCACTCCGGAGACCATCAACTCTCCACAACAGCTTTGCTGAACACAGGAAAGAAGACCGGTGATACCAAGGTGCACACAGGGTTTGTATTTATTTATTGTAAAATGAGAAAAGATACAGCATAAGGAATAAATGCTAAAAATACGTTCCATGCCAGAAGTGTGACTCATACCCACCCCCTGATCTCCTGCCAAACATTTCAAATGCTCCCTCTCCCCTCACGTTTCTGACCCACTCCCGTTAATTCTTTTCACACAGCTACTTCTACAGGGCACAGCCTCAAATGTGAAAAATGCTGTGCTTTATCAGCCGTGCTACGCTGTCACCTTACGGACACCGCAAGGTCACAGCACAGTAAATACATTTGCCGTGCAGTAGCGACAGTTTAACATAGCTCAACGTGAGGCTTCAGGGTGGCATGACTTTAAGATGATTTTATTTTAAAAACAAAACTGATTTCACTCACTCACCACCTCCGACCCACATGCCTCCGCGCACCAAGTCGAGCGTGCCCAGGCACACTGCCCTGTGGCCAGGCACCAAGGAGCACAGCTGGAGCCACACCATCTGGACCAGGGCTCCCCACAGCAACTGTGGGGAAAAGCCCCATCACACCCCCAGCTTGTTTCCAGGCTTGCAGCCTACGCTGGGTTTGGGTGTGCTTTTTGTACCATACGGAGCTGACACTGGGATTTCTGTCTCTCCATGGGCTCCAGCCCTGCTTTTCAAGTTCCTGCAATTACCTCTTGATTCCCTGTTTGCAGTTTGTCCTTCATTTTAGTCCAGGTGCAGGCTCTTCCTGATCAGGGTGTCCTGAGATGTATTTTGATCCATTCCTTCTGCATCCACACATCCCCACTCACTCTCTGTGCACACCAATCTCACCATTCCCACCAGAACTCCCTGCAATGGAGTACCATGTAAATGTGTTCTCCATGTTTTACAGTTTTGACTGTGACATCCATTACACAATATTCCATAACACATTTTGCTTGAGGTCACTTAATACTTTCTCCAACATAAATCCCCAAAAGCAAGGAAATGCCAAACAAGTGGAAGCTTTCCAGTAGGTGTTTCACCTACAACAGTGATTTCCATATCATTATAAAGAACTTCTTTTTACCCCCCTGCATGACATGAACACACACACTATGCAATACACCATCTTTACTAATAGTATGACATACTTTCATAATTACCCCATCAGCAAGATCAGCATGAATGAGGACAGACAGCATAAGTCAAGTGAACAACTTCCTGGAGAAGGATGAAGTGATAATAGTCTCATAAACAGACTGCCACTAAGGTCAAAACAAAACGGACTTTACAGATTTCCCTCAACTACCACTCATTTAGTGGCCTGCCAGACTTACAGGCCATACAAAGGCAGGTTTACTGTGAAAAGATGCTGCCTTGGAGAATGGCCTTCGAGTATCCCTGGACTCAATAACCAGCCGTCACAAAGAGGCTGCCATCCTGCCCCCCGGGACGCTGCAGCACAACAACAGAGATCTTAACAACAGCATTGTCCTCACTGATAGAAAAAGGATCTTTAATCTCATCTGGCAGTTTCAAGACAATCATAAATTAAGAAACCAGATACTTTGATTATACTAAAATTAATGGCAAAATAAAGTAAAAGTGTTAGTAAGTCCGATTAGCTTCTCTCCAAGATACATCTGATGTTACCTGACAACGACTTTAATACATAGGAAGCCTGAAGGAGAGCAAACCAGCCATTCAGTGGCAAAACAACCCTCCCAGTCAAACACTAAACTTTTAATCCCAGCTTTAGTATACAGAAGATTATAAAGCAATAGATTTAGTTTAAACATTCCAAAAATATTTTCCTCTGATAAATACGATGAAAATATACTGTGATCTTCAGGCAAAACAAAAAATTGAATAGTGACTTTTAAGGTAGGTGAAAAATTGAATGAAACTTCAATATCCTAATAGAATTGGTTCCATAATTAGTACCTAAGCATTCTTTTAGGTTTTACATATCCTATAATTATATTTCATAAAGAAAATCAAGAAATGGTGAATTCAATCATTACATTGTATGAAAAATGAAGCAGAAGTTAATCTAATAAAGTATTTATCTATATGCAATACAAAGCTGATCATTTCATAAACTGATATTTTCAAATATAAGATACCATTACAAAATCCTGTTATTTAATGATGCATTATCTGCCCTATTTTACAAAGACATCTGCCTCAGGGAAGCTGAGGCACAGCAGCTGGTAGGGTAACTTCTTAAGAGTCTCACAAGTCAGAGGACACATGCAGCACCAAAGTCAGAAGTCTTCACTCAAGAGTCCTGGGTTTGAGCAGCTCTACGCCATGTTCTCCCTTTCTATTATTTCTACTGACGTAACATAAAGATTTTGCACAGCAGTGTTGATTATCTCATTTAATCAAAAACTGAAACCTGATGTTATAAATGTTACTCAAATTGGAAAGTCGAGCATTCCAAAATTAGAAAATGTTCCTCTAAAACAGCCTTTGATTGCATACAGGCATGCCACTCCTTCCTCCAAATCCTTGCCTTATTCAGCAGAGGGACTGGATAGCAATCAGGAATTAAGATGTCTGTTCACTTTTTTTAAAATCATCCTTTCATACTATATATTTGCCATATTCACTGCATGCACTTGATTTTAGTCATGTTTATCACTGAGGATGCTGTCCCTAATAAAATTGTCACATCCACTTTCCAAATTAAAAAAAAGGTGTTTTCTCATCAGGAATGTAAGGTACAGGAAAATTAATGCCAAACTTTCTCAACACCTCACTGCTTTTAGATATAAACTTGAAACCCCAAGAATCTGATTTTTCCGCATATATTGTACTTGGGATGTCAGAGTCCAAAACAGATACTAACTACTTCATTTTCTATACTGTCTTTTGAGGGAAGCAAGTATATTCTGATAGACAGAAAAACATAAATAGAAAGATAATTGACATATCTGTAAACACATGGTATCATGAAACTAAAAGGACTCAAACTCTGCACTAGTCAAACATTTTTCACGTCCTTACAAAGCAATCTACCTCCTTCTCCTCTGGTAACGTCCCCAAAGATATTTTAATTCATACTTCTCTAACTATACTCTGAACACCTGTATTCATGCATTTAGCTTTGCAAGCTGCTGCTTTTCTTTCAGATTTGAAAGACGAAGAAAGGCTTGTGCATGTAAAATATGCAATTTTGCCAACTCTGCAAGTTGTTCCTAATAAAACATCTCATCTTCTCCTACAAATATTGTCCTGTTTATATGCCTAGATCATCCCAGTTACAGCAGTGCTGCTAACAAGGCGAGTTGAAACAGTACAAATACCATTCCACAGAAAAAATATGAACCTTGAATTCACTTCTCTGCTGACAATCTTCTCTGTGAGATGAGTTTTTCTGATCCCTCCCCATCAGAGATTTTGTGTATGTGGCATGCACCCAAGCATAAGAATAACACGTGCAAACACAAAACCTTAATAAGCCAAAGACACAGGGAGTGGTATCTGAACTCACTTTTATCCAGATCTGTATAGACAGCAAAGCCATAGAGTTTTCACACTGGGTCTGTAAATTACAAAATATCAAAGTCCTATTGCAAATAATCCTAGGATTTGCATTCTTTAAAAAAGTCTTAAAATTGTCAATATGGAGAGCAATATGCTCTATAGCTTTTTCCAGCGGAGTTAGTGCTAGGTGGGAAGGTGTAATCATTTCTGCTGAATTAGGAAAAAATCAGCTATTGATTGCAAGGGGTTAAAAATAGCTGAATCAAGTCATTAAAAAATCATTAGGATTTGTATTTTCCTTTGTTCTTGTTGAATGTAACAAATATCTCATTTAGCAGAAATATTCATGGTTAAGAGATGATTGCTCTGCAGAAGAAAATGAGACAAATGGCGTATTTTTAACAAATGCTTTTAATTTACAGAGTGGGTTTTGATGTGCCTCCAATTATCCATATTTCTGGCTTGCCCTTAGTTACAGAGAGATCAGTGCTTTTCTAGAGGAGGTTGACTTGATATGTATTCTCCATTTTTCACACCATTCAGCATTAATCAGGAGGCATGATTGTTATCCTTCTATTCAAAAGACTTTCACATGGCCAAACAATACTTTCCTTTAAATAATACTACAAAGTGTTTACCAAGTAGTTTGCTTATAATGCAAGCCAACAGCATATTTGGTACCATTAAATTACATGTAGTTACCTCTGATTCACACACTGAAACCAAGAGAGTTAAGAGTGGGATCAATGCTGCTCTGAAATACGTATTAATCATTTCCACCATGTCAAATTGGTCAGATTTTTATCTGTTATAAATCAGTGTAAATCTACTGATGTAACGGTCAAATCATTCCAAGGAAAGATCTGCCCACTTTGATTTTGTTTCATAATCTCTTAAGGAAGTACATATTCTTAATGCAAGCAAGTGCCTAAGGTTCTTCTGCAGTTATTTAGTATTTTAATGGTTTTGTTATTTGTGATGTTTGCTTGGAGAGTGTTTTTCTTAAAAGAGAATTTGTGATTTCTCTTTGGAATAGATTTAAATGCTTGGAAAAAGAATAGCGATCCCTTCAGAGTAAATGCTGACTGTTGTAGTTGAGCAGCCCCAGCATCATGCCCAGTGTGGTTATGGTCCCTTTCCACTCACAGAAAAGAACAGAAGAGAAATCTTCCACAAAAAGAAGGCAGAGGCCATGCCCAGCTGAAGGGAGCTTTCATGAGCCTGAGCAGGGGGAAAGCAGGTAGGACAGGCAGGCCAGAAGGAGATGGGTAGTACGGAGGTGGTGTGTGCCAGCAGGAAAAGCGTGAGAAAAAAACTGACATGGTGGGATCATAAAAGTGAAAATTATGCATCCACACATTTTCTACAAATTGTTTCCAAGT
This sequence comes from Scopus umbretta, assembly GCA_013400535.1. Classification (NCBI taxonomy): domain Eukaryota; kingdom Metazoa; phylum Chordata; class Aves; order Pelecaniformes; family Scopidae; genus Scopus; species Scopus umbretta. Next base: position 18,998 of record VZTL01026848.1, read on the forward strand.
ACAAGTTGAAGTAATTCTTCGTGTATGCAATGTGACAGTAGAGCTCTAAAACCCATCTTACTGGGTGGACAATGGTAAATACGAAGAAATGTTTAGACAAATTGGCCAGCTGAAAAAGGACTGCAGTGAGCGCTGACATCGGATGAGAGATTTATTATTAACTCTATGGATCAAATGAATGCAACTTGAAAATGCAGTTGACAGAGCACAGGAGAAAGGTCAGGATATTTTTTTAATACTATCTCAGAGGGAAGTAGACATTTTTGCAAAATGTATAGACAAAATACAAAAAAAAACCCTATTAAATTATTCATTATAGAAATATATCAGCAACAAGCTAAACCAGTGTGAGGAGACTCAGCATTGCCTCTAAAACTGAGGCTGTAGGATGAAGATTTTCAGGGCAGTAGCTTGGTTTGCATTTTGACAATCGGATTAAGCAGCTATTCACCTGAATGTTACCAGCTAAAAATGCATGTGCTGCAATTATATTCCACTTAGAAAGACATTTTTTTAAATTAGTGTCTTAGAAACTCACTTACCTGCATCAAAGTCACAGAATGCTTCAGTACTGCAGCAGCCTCTGCAAATATAGTAACCTTGCCACATTGTTATATCAGCTTCTACAAACCCCAGACTCATAAATCAAAATTTTGAATTTTTTTCTGCAAACTACAAATAGTTTTTATTTAAGCACATAGTATTTAAATCAGAGATCAGAGATACTTGCATTTTGTGTATTCTCTATATTCAGCACCCAAGGGAATAGTGTGAGGGATTTCTGCAACTGCGAAATGGATTCAGGACTCCAGGGCTCAGCTTTTTACAATAATTCATTGGGAGTGCCTCTGGAAGGTATTTAATCTCTGTGCTTTTGTGCCCCATTTGTAGCATGTGTAAAAAGTGATCATCTGAGAGGCAGTGGTCTCATCTGAATTAATTTGTTTACAGACATTCAGTGAAATTCTTGAATAAAGGGATGATGAGTAGACTAGGAAATACTATTGTTATTTCCCTTCCTAAGAAAACAGCAAGCGGGTTAGCATACATAATTTTAGAAAAGTTTTACCTGAATAGGTAGAAGAGTGAGGTATTTTAGATATGAGAAGAGTGGGTTTTTATTAGGATAGTGCATCTGCCAACTAGGCTAACTGCCTTATGAATTAGAGACCTTTCCAGTGAGGGTTGCAATAGTGCAACACATCAAATGAGAAAGAGGTAAAAGAGAAAATTCCAAATCTGTAGAATAATTAGCTTTCCATGTTACTGTAGAAAACACTGACGTGTAAAAATCCACCAGCACAAAACTCAGATCATGATTCAGTTACCCTGGCATGTTTCTATTTACCGGAACAGCCCAGATGATCAGTTAGTATAGCAAACACGTCCATGCAGTTCCCTGGAAAACAGCTCACAGTAATAAATAAGGCACAAGATAAACATATCTTGTAGGAAATTCACTTGCATCAAACACAGTTTTAGAGCTGTTATTATAAATCCATTGCAAACAGTCAAAGCTCCCATCAGCCAAAAAGAATCTGCCCAAAGCATCCGGAATTTGCAGGAGGCTATAGGAAGAGGTCTATCGTGATGGGATTAACAGCCTGGGTCTTTTCTCTGGGATTTGTTGCTTAGAACATTTGTATCAGCAAAAAATGTAAATTGGGTCTTTGAAGTGGTCTTCTTATAATGAACCTCACTGTTTTTTAACCAAAGGGTACAGAAACTGCAACGCAAAAAAAAATTAAAAATCAGTGTTTAGTTGGACCCTTGGTGCTGTGACTCAGGCAACAGTATTCATTGCTCTGGATAAAAGAAAATAATAATTTATTATTGGAAGGCGTGGAAGGACTTGTTTTACAGCATGCAGGATCTAAGCAAAACTGCCATGATTTATTTTATGGCTTTAAATAATTAAATATGGAATAACTAAAGAAATGAACAGTTTTTAGGCTTAATTTTCAATGCAAATCTGAAATGGGTATTCTTTGGCTTTGCTGTAATGTAATTGTTTCTGAATGAGAATTGCTCTTGCCACTGATAAGAGATGGAACCAAGATCCCTGTCAAGAAGATGCAGATCTTCATGTTTCCCTCTAATCCTATGGCTAAGAAAATATTTTTATTAAGCTGTTCTGGGCAAAGAGCTCTGAATCTTTTCCCCTTCCAGCCAAGCAAGCCTTACAGACGGCAATAACAAAAACCTAGCTGAGACTGGACCCCATCAACCATAAGCTCAGTTGTGCAGCAGGACTTGCCTGTTTGGACCGAGAAGGAACCCTATGGATGAAGGAACCCTTCATCCATACTTTCAACCATTCAGTCACAATGCTCATAAGACATTATTTCAAAGTGGTAAGAAAGGAAATAAAGACAGTGATTCCTTTCAAGTCTCTCATTCAAGCAAGTTGGTAAATGTTTCACTAGAGCTACATCAGCAACTCTACAGGGAAAAGATTAGATATTGGTTACATTTTGTCAGATTTCCCAAAGGCCTTACAGCTCCTTTTCTGTCCCCAGGCTAGTACATAATCATCACCCAGTCAGAAAACCTGCATTATGTGGTGACTGGCATGTATCCACAGTGGGATGGAGAAACCTGTGTTAGTCATACCACAGAAAATGCATCCATAAGACAAAAGTAAGTTGTGAAAGGACTCACGAGTTAAAAGCAATAAATAAAATGGTTGTTCTGGTACCTAACACACATTCATTCTCCTAAACCTCTCTACATTATCAAAATTACTATTATATGCAACAAATGCAGAAGAAGCATTATGTAATACTCTCTCAGGCACTATAGTAATGTACCTTTCGCATCATAAGTTGGTGGCAGAAGAAGCTCTGAGCTTTTTGTCCAGAGCACTATATTTGTCAGACTATCCAAACAGAAATGTATCAGTAACTCCATGTTTTTCTTTACAGCAGAGCTTTCTTGAACCAGTTCCTTGTGCTCCCTTACCATTACATTCAAATAAATTTCACACACATGCACACGTGCACACCCCATCTCTAGTCTTCTCTTGTGGTGAGGTGTTTGCAGGACTGATTTCATGGGCTGTGCCTACCAGAATCACACGTGCTTTCCAGAAGACTTCTGGGTTAACCTCCAGAAGGCTCACGACTTCTCTCAGTTCATAAAGTATGAGAACAGCTACTCTAGGATACAGTTCCTCAGATGGCAAATGACTTTTAGTAAAGCTAATTCCCCCAAAAAAACAGTAAACAGGACACTAGTATTTTTTTCTACCTAGACAAAGCTTAGGACTCAGCAAGTGCTTCGAATGGATGCGCTCTCTGTTTCCATTGACTCGGACACCCCTGGCATGATTGCACTGGAACCAAAGACAAATGTGTTTAAAATAAAATACAGAATGAGGCCAAGATATTTAACAGCTAAGCTGTTCCATACTACAATGAGTATTTAAATAGAAGCAAAAAGCCTATGCTAAGAATATAGCAGACTATTCTTATAGTCTGGTTTAATGGGGTTACTAAACACAGTTGAGCTTAATTGTGAAGGTCCAAGTTGTATACATTTTTCCTGTCCCATTTCCAGCACTGGATTTTATAAATTTTGCATAAAGCATTTGCAACACAGAATTTCTCAGGAGTTTCTTGCTCTTCCACAGCAGCACTATCATTTATGTGCCATATTGTTCCATTTCCAACTTAAATGCATCAGATTTTCTTTTTAAAAAAATCTGAAAATATTTGACAGTGTAAATGCACTTATACTAACTGGAAAGGATTGTCTATAGATGTTATAAATGATGTCAAGTGATTAAACTAGAATTTTCTTTGTCAATAAGCATTTTCCAGTAGTATATGCTACATTCCCTATGATGTTCTGACAGTAACTGGTACTACATCAGACTATAGGGTACAGGACATTTCATGAAAACAAATTCAGAATCAATTACTGCTTCTTGGATACACTGGAGAAGGAAGTTTGAGGTTCTGTACTGATTCACACCCAGTAGATGCCAACTCAAATACTCACAACTGTGGTTAAAAAAGATTTTCCACCACTAGGGAAGCACAGACAAGTACTGTCAAGGATTTCTTGAGCTCTAAGTAAGCTACAAAATGTATTCCCCTCATCTCCACCCTCACATTAAATAGTCAGCAAATATTCTGGAAAAGCAAATTACCTGGCTAAAATGTAATTTTGGGTTGAGTGAAACAGTTTACAAGTTCAATCAGTCATTGCAGAGAACATTTTGTAAGTGTATTGGAAGTTTCTATGTTTCTCCACACAACTGTGTTGGTTGAATTTTCCTGCTGCTAGCATTTCATCTAAACCCACCATTTTGGAACAAGTAAATAAGAAGTGACAGGTGTGATTCAGCCAACTCTAACTAAAACTGAAGCGTTACAGTAACTATTGACAGATTGAGGGGGGAAACAGGAGAAAGTAGAGTTACGGTGCTGGTCTCTGCTAAGAGTCCTAGGGATATTTACATGGTCAGCAGATTGACTGATACAGTCAGGTCTAGTTCACAGTAGGATTATAGCGGCAAAGGAGTATGTTTGTCAGAGATAGAGAATGACAAGGCTATGTCAAGATCTTTGCACTGTGCCTGACTGCAGTATAATCAGTCCTGGCCAGTAATAACACCATCAGCTGTCACTGAGAAATAGCTGTATTTCATTTCTAATGTGAAATTGGAACCTTTCAGATGTAGGCAATGAAAAACCCTGATGAATCTTAAGTATAAAGGAGTCCACAGTATTATTTTGTCCTTTCAAAAGAAGTCTAGATGGACAAATTCTTAGTGGAGCTTGAAAAAGACATACTGATTAGGCTCCAGGATCATGTGTGCACGGTCAGCATCATCTCATGTTTTCTTTGTTGCTTACTGGAGTTCTTATGATAAGTCATGGAATTTTGTTCCTGTATACCAACTGATCCAATATTTCAGTTGATTTAAGAATTACAACTGACGTATTTTATCTTGTCAAAGAGCACTACCCTCTTGAGGAAAGTCAAAGCTGGAAGTAAGGTACTAGAGGGAGATTAATTCAGTGCTCCTGGAGCAGGGAGGCCTGCAGGGTGCAAAACCCGTGCTATCACTTGACATCCTAAGGACAATAGCAGGAGAGAAACAGATACAGAAGCCATGAAAAATGCCAATAAAAATGTAGACCTTCAATCAGGTCCAGTGTGTCGTATCAGTAAAGAACAGATTTTGACCAAGTGGGCCACTGCTCTGCAGCAGAGCAGAGCTAAGCTACCAGAGCAGGCATAGGAGTTTGTGGCACTGACAAACCATGTAAGATATCACTCACTACTTCCACTGGAAATAAGGGCTTCAGGAAATTGCATTACATCAAAAATCTCAAAACCAAAAAACCACAGATGCTTTACCTCCCGAGAAGATTACTCACATTAGTGATACAATTCTGCATTGTATTTACAACCAAAACTTTGGAGACCGTTCAGAATGGGAGCCTGGAAGCTGCTGTGGGCTGAATCCTGTGAGTAGCGTCACAAAATGCCTAAGCTGTGCAGTGCCAATTTACTGCAAAGCAGCAATAACATCTACCTTCCTCCCCTCTCAGTTTTGCTGATAGTAGATTTTATGTGCTACTGGATCACTCTATGTAATGACCCATGTTGAAATGATTAGGATACAGTTCAGGTTTTTCTGCATTAATGACTGACACAATAAACTGTGTCTTACTTAACTGCTCCATCGTCAGAGCTTATAAAAGTAACTTCCCAGAACTGCCTTTATTTTTCACTACCTTTATTTCTAATGGCTTTAGCCAAATCACATGGGGATACTTCTAATATGAATTAGAAACCTACTTAATTATTCTGTGCAATAATTCTGATATGCATATGGATGGCGAAACTGAAGCTACAGGGCCAAATTTTACCTCCATGTACCTGCACAGGATGCAAGCTGACCTGATGTAAACCATTAGGAGCGGTTTTGAAGGGTTGAATTTTAATGCATCCGCTTATTATTTTTGGGGTTGTTCTATAAAACACTACTTTTCTTTGGGCTAATCACATATAACAGTTGAGTCCATAATAATATAATCATATATGTCCAGTCTCAGATCTCCTTTTCACTCTAGCAGTCCTAAAAACATACCCCCAACCTGCTCCACATTCAAAATACCCATCAGGGAACCTTGGGTTTCAAGGTCAGATCTGGCACTCTTCCCTTTGTCCCTACACATGAAGGGAGTTGGAGGAAGGATGGCGTCAAACATTCACAGGGACAGCACTAAGAACAGCAAACAGTGCTATGCTTTCCAAAACAAAACACACAGAAGAAAGAGTCAACAGCCTCCAGGGCTGTGTTAGGCAGTGCATTGCCGGCAGGATTAGGGAGGTGATCCTTCCTCTCTGGGGTACCTGGTGGGAGAGTGAAGAAGATGGACCCAGGCCCTCCTCACTGGTGCCCAGTGACAGGACGAGTGGCAATAGGCACAAACTGAAATACAGGAAATTCCATTTAAACATAAGAGGAAAAAAA